>JAODAL010047361.1:0-30007 GCA_025379985.1 Phyllomedusa bahiana
TTTCCCTGTAGTTCTTGACCAGGTTTGCAGACACTGTAGCAGAGATTTTGTCCCACTACTCCATGTAGATCTTCTCCAGATCTTGCAGGTTTCTGGGCTTTTGCAGGGTTTTATTGAGTTTTAGCTCCCTCCAAAGATTTTCATTGGGTTAAGGTCTAGAGACTGGCTAGGCCACTGCAAAATCTTGAAATGCCTCTAAGGGATTCACTTCTTATTTGTCCTGGCTGTGTGTTTTGGATCAATATCATGCACCCCAGAAGTATGATATCCCCCTCCATGCTTCAAGGTTAGGACATTGTTCTTTGGGTTATACTCGTCCTCCTTCTTCCTCCAAACATGGCGAGTGGAGTTGATATCAAAATGTTCTATTTTAGTCTCATCTGGCCACATGACCTTCAGCCATGCCTCCTCTGGATTATCCAGGTGAATGTCAAACGAGTCTGGACATGTGCTGATATGAGCAGGGGATAGAAGAATGCGAACGGCAGCACCAGATGGATTAAAACAGGAACTCTTTATTCCATAAGGAGTACAAAATGCAACGTTTCAGCCACTACACTGTGGCCTTTCTCAAGCAGCACAAATCACAAATGTATAAAAGCACAAATATATTCAAAATACAAGGTCCTCCCACCTGCTGTTTAGACCAATGGTATGTTCAATGTGGTCATTAATCAAACAACAAACATATGAGACAGCAATGGTAGATTAAACATAGTGACAAATCACATTAAAAACAATCAATATTACCATAGTGACAACCCTCGGCTCACACCTAGGCAGGGATGCATATTCGTTATCTCACACATGATCTCGGCGTCCTGCCGACCGTACTGCGCATGACCGGACGTTCGGCGCTGGTACCCGCGCTCACACATCCGCAATAATGCAAAGGCATGTCAGCAGGCTAAACGCCGATATAAAGATGGCATCCACGGTCTCCCTCTTACTAAGTGCGCAGGTCTGGACTAATGGTCCAATCCAACTCGCGCATATTTTACAGGGGGCCTGACGTTATTATGGGTTATTTATACATATAAAACAAAGAATATTAGCCAATGTGAACGCTCAATAAAGTTAACTGAAAAAAACTAAGTCATAAGCGTGCATTGTACTGTTGGTTTTTCTTGGATATGTGCAGGGGGACCTTGTGTGCTCTGCCGGATTTCAATCCATGATACCGTAGAGTGTGTTTAGCGGTAATCTTTTAGACTGTGGTCCCAGCTCTATTCTGGTCACTGACTAGGCCCTCCCATGTAGTTTGGCTGATTACTGACCTTTCTCAGAATTATCTTAAGCCTTAAGATCTTGCATGGAGCCCCAGACCGAGGAATAGTGTTGAGCGATTATTATCGACAAAGTTGAAATCGTCACAGTTTTTATGTTGATCGAAAATTTTAGATCATGCGATAATTTAGGTTAAAATCTGTGCATCATCTATTAAGATCGCGCGCCATTTTCGGGCGTTTCCCCTGTCATTTTGGCAGCCAGCAAATCAGCTTACAGAATAGAGCAGGGTGAGATGTGTGTGCGACGTCAGGGACTGGGATGTGTAATGGTTGCGATTGGCTGGAAAAATCACATTGACCTCTTTTACAGAGAACAGCCCTTCCTGTTCAGCCTCATTTGTCTCCAGCGTCTCAGAGCAGAAGGACGTGCGCTCTGCCTGGGGCCCAAAACAGCTCAGCGAAATTAATCTATTTCTTCACAGAGAAAGCTCTACTGTTAGCTGTGATCCTTACAACTTAGTTAGATTAGAGATTGGAAGATTGTATGTAGTTAGGTAGAGAATTTTAAAGGAGCATCTACCGCTGTAAAGTCATGGGGGGGAGCGGGTAGTAACTGCAGGTCTCTTTGTTAGGTGCAAAACTCCACTTTAATTATCAGTATACATTTCAGATAGGTGTTCATTTAAATTTTGCCCATTCCACCTTTTGTTCATATATCCATCTTGCAGTTAAATTAGAATCCAGCAATTATGTAGTTCAGCACGGGTTGATAGGTCCAAAAAATACCTTGTATTATCCGAATACATTACAGATACGTGTTTTTTGCACTTTTGCCCTGTCCAGATTTGTTCATTGAGGCACCTTGCACTAAAATGTTAATACATAAATTTTGTAGTCACCACAGGATAATTGAAAGGTGCCAAAAAAAATACCGTTTATTATCCGAAACATTACAGATACGTGTTTTTTGCATTTTTTCCCCAGTTCAGATTTGTTGATAGAGCCCACCTTGCATTTTAAAATTTTGAATCCGGCAATTGTGTAGTTACCACAGGTGAATTGATGGTGCCAAAAAATAACCTTTATTATCCGAATACATTACGAAAACGTGTTTTTGCACTTTTGCCCATCCAGATTTGTTGTTTAGAGCCCCCTTGCATTTTAAAATTCTAATCCAGCCAATTGTGTAGTTACCACAGGTGAATTGATAGGTGCCAAAAAATACCTTTTATTATCCGAATAATTACAGATACGTGTTTATTTGACTTGGCGCATAAGCTTTTTTCATTAGAACACCTTGCATTTTAAATGGAATGCACCAATTTTTGTATTCACCCAGGTGAAAGAAAGGTCCAAAAGTACTTTTATTATACGAATTCTTTACAGATAGGTTTTTTTTTGCATTTTTTTTGCCCAGTCCAGATTTTGTTGTTTTAAGCACCTTGCAGTTAAATTTGAATCCAGCAATTTGTGTAGTTAACACATTAATTGATAGGTGCCAAAAAATACCTTTTATTATCCGAAATACATTCAGATACGTGTTTTTTGATTTTGGCGAAACTTACAGCTTTGTTCATTGAGGCACCTTGCACTTAATGTGAATGCAGAAAATTTTGTAGTCACCACAGGTGAAATTGTAAGGTGCCAAAAAACCTTTTATTATCCGAATTTACATTACAGATACGGGGTTTTTTGCACTTTTGCCCAGTCCAGATTGTTGATAGAGCACCTTGCAGTTAAATTTGAATCCAGCAATTGTGTAGTTACCACAGGTGAATTGATAGGTGCCAAAAATACCTTTTATTATCCGAATACATTACAGATACGTGTTTTTTTTTGACTTTGGCGCAACTACAGCTTTGTTCATTGAGGCACCTTGCACTTAAATTGAATGCAGCAATTTTGTAGTCACCACGGGTGAATTGAAAGGTGCCAAAAATACCTTTTATTATCCGAAATACATTACAGATACGTGTTTTTTGCACTTTTGCCCAGTCCAGATTTGTTGATAGAGCCCCCCTTGCATTAAAGGGGTTGTCTCCTACAAAGATTGTTCATCAAATTAAAGATCTTCAAAAAACAAGCACGTTTGCAATATATGTCCAGAAACAAATCTCTACTAAATTCTAGATAACTGTTTTTAGTGGCTCAGAGCTGCTGAGGTCTCTATATACCGACATGCTTGTCTCCCTGATGGGCTGTAATCTCCGGCACTTATCACAACAGGTCGCGTCGGGAGCGAGCACAAGAGTTTAACTAAACTCCTGTCCTTTCTCTCTCTGTCCTCCTCTTGCCTGAGGCACAAGCTCATGATTTAAGCAGGCATACTAGCAGCCCCCCGTCATCTCCCCTGCTGCCTTATCTGTGTCTCAGCCTAATTATTATTCACTGCTGTTAACTATTCCTGCCCTTCTCATTCAGCTCGAGTCTGCCTAAATTAGCATTCAAATCCCCTGTTTACCCAACCAGCTTCACTGCTGAAGTGAAAAGATTCAGGGAGGAAATAGTCAACAGTCCCGTGAATAGTAATTAAGCAGACACAGACAGATTAGCACTGAGATAACTCCATGCAAATACAACACATCAGAGATGATTTGAATTGCTTCCCCCCCTGCTCAATTCCCTGTGCTGGGAACCCCTGGCCCCGGTCATGTATGGATGTATGGGGAGAGAAATATGTGCTGTGTACACGGTGGATACTATTGAATGGTGAGCAGCAGGGAAAGAGAACTCT
This sequence comes from Phyllomedusa bahiana, assembly GCA_025379985.1. Classification (NCBI taxonomy): domain Eukaryota; kingdom Metazoa; phylum Chordata; class Amphibia; order Anura; family Hylidae; genus Phyllomedusa; species Phyllomedusa bahiana. The sequence continues at coordinate 3,964 of JAODAL010047361.1, forward strand.
GTGATTGAGATTTCTCCCCTTTCCAAAGCTGTTAGCATCGGGAGCGAGCGCAGCAGCATGACGTCACCTAATGAAGGGAGGGGGGAGAGGACTCCAGGAAACCAGTGCTCCCGCCCAATGATTTTCAAAACTACAGCTCTTAGGAAAAGCACCAAGGTAGGATGAAATCCAGTCGTGAGACCCAAAATCCTTTAAATTTGAAATCCAGCAATAGTGTAGTTACCACAGGTAAATTGATAGGTGCCAAAAAAATTACCTTTTATTATCCAATACATTTCAGATACGGTTTTTTTCACTTTGGCGCAGGCCAAACTTTGTTGATAGAATCTACTTTGCAGTTAAATTTGAATCCAGCAATTTTTAGTCACCCAGGGAATTGTAGGTCCCAAAAAATCCCGTTTAAAAACCGAATCCCTTTTCAGATAGTGTTTTTTCACTTTGGCGCGGGCCACTTTTGTTGATAGATCTACTTTGCATTTAAATTTGAATACAGCAATTTTGTAGTACCCCAGGTAAATTGATGGGGCCCAAAAATCCCGTTTATTATCCGAATACATTTCAATCGTGTTTTTTTCATTTTGGCCAGCCACTTTTTGGATCTACTTTGCGTTATTTTGAAATCCACAATTTTTTTTTGATTTGGGGGATTTGAGAATAGCGGGTGTTTTCCCGTCTTTTAATAAGAGATTTCAAAACTCTTCATCCTTCTCAAATTTTTTATTTTTCTAAAACATGGAGGAAATTCAGGGGGTAATCGAGCAAAGGGGGGGTAGGACATGGAGGTGGGAGGTACAAAAAGGTGTCCTTCCATGCTGGTGAAAACAGCATGCCAGGGGGATCGTCAATTGCAGGCCCTCACCCTGTATCGCTGGGTCGGGCCCCTGTAAATCTCAGAAACAACAGCGTCCCCAAATCTGTCCTTAAAGGTTAATGCAACCTGCACCAGCAGTCTTACCTCCTCTCCTCCCAGTCACGGAACAAAGTCACCAGCATCACAGCATCCGCCAACATGAAGCAGCCCAAAGTCAACTCTTTCCCACCACTTGGATAACCCATTTTAAAGACCTCTTGATGACAAAATGTTGGGGGTAAAGGCATTTAAAAGATCAAGGGGCCAAAGAGGATTTTTTCTTCTCTGACGCCCAGTTACGGGATCCATCAGAGGAGGAGAAGGAAGCCAGTAAATCGGCAAAAATCCCGGGCGGTCGGCAACGCCTTGCAGTCCCCTTGCTTGAGCCCGAGCCCCCTGGATGCAGAAGCGGGACGACAAAGTCCCCGGGGTTGAGATGTATGAGCATTGCGGATCCAAGTGGGTTTTCAGTGAATTTTTTTTGGAGCGCTTCTACGGACGAGGGGGAAGACGATGGGGTAGTTCAGTCCGGGTTCCCCCCTAAAAAAGGGGAGAGGGCGGCGCAAAGCCCCTGATATGATTCCGCCAGCCACGGTCAGCGCAAACCCCCTTTTTGCTTATCGCCGTCAAAAAGGTCCGGGACCTCTCAACCCTTTTGGGCCCTTCTTTGAGCAACCCTCTGATTCACCCACGGTCATATGCCCCCCTTTTGCCGAAAACGCTTAATAAACAAGAACCTTGGGGGTTAACCACCACCAAAAATTTCATTCAATGCAGCGAAGCATGATTTTAAAGGAGGGAACACTGGCCAAAAAAAGGCCAGAACCCATGCCGGGCCTCCAACCACTGTCCACCCTCTGCCCCCACCCCCTCCTCCGCCACCACCAAGCTTCCTCACTGCCCATTTTCTCAAGTCCTGATCAGGTTAGCCTCCGCTTCAGCCTCCAAACCCTCACCCCCGAGTACCACCACACCCCCAGGCCCTCCTACCCCTTCTCCTTCCGCCGTTTGATGACCTGCATCCCTACGCGGCCAGTCAGCAGCCAGCCTTCTGTTTCCAGGTTTTTTGGGGGCAGAAGAAACCTTTAAACCCAAACCATCCAAAGCCAAAAACCTGAATTCGGCATGCCAGGGTTTGGCCTTGGAAATGTTGCTTTCCATCTGGGGGACACAATGGGTTCCCCCACGTCATGGCCCTTGCCTTCCCCCAATACCAGTACCAGAGGGATTTCTTTGCCCGAAAACCCTCCCGGGCCCCGGCCACCATGTCATCTAAAATTTCAAGGCGTTGTTGCATCTGTTGGGCCCGGGAAAAGTCCATTGCCACCCCAATGGACTAAACACGGCCCCAAGGGCCCCTATATCTCTGTGACAGCTCACTGGGTTTTGCTGGGTGGTTGTCTCTTTGGGGGGTGCGGTGGTCTCAGGGGCCCGGGGAGCTCTTCAAAACCAGGGGTGGTGGGGTTTTTCCCCCCAAGGGCCTCTGGTGGGCCACGTCCAAGAAACCAGGCCGTGTTGAAAATTTAAACTTCTTTGGGACCGTCCCCACACAGGGCAGGAGCTGTGCACGGCCTTTCCCCAACGAGACCGAGGCGGCTGGGGGGCCAAGAACTTGTGCCCCCAAGTGGTGGGGGCGATAACGGGCGAAAACTCTGGCCCCCCTAAAAAACGGGAGGGGTGGGCACATCCCCTTTCCTGGGAATGTCATGAACCTTTTCTCCAAAATTTCTAAGAAACCCGGGTTGGGCTGCCTGCGAGGGGGCTCGAAGTCTAAGTTCGACTTCCGCCCGTCGCACCCTGCTTTTCCCCGCCTGGTTGTTTTTCAGCATCAGTCGGCCCCCCCCGTCAACCGTCAAAGGGTCCCCCTCTCACATGAGTGTTGGATGCTCCATTTCCTCCAACATATCCTCGCATTAAGGCCTCAAAATAAAAAAAAGTTCTGGGTGGCCACCCTTCTGGATCCCCGGGTACAAAACAAAACCCGCACTTTCCTTCCACCCACCCAAAAAGAGGTAAAAAAGCAGGAAAAGGGGACCTTGCTGATTGATCAACTGGAGACATTTGTTGCGTCTGCTTCATGTTCCCCAAATGTCACGGTGGAACAACATCAGCGACGTGACAGCAGTAGAGTGCCAAGTAGCCGTAGTGGCAGCAGCAGCAGCAGGCAAGGTGGCAGAAGCCTAATGGGTGACCTCTGGCAATCTTTATTTACCACCTCACCAACGGATGCAATGCAGGGCACACATCCAACACACAGAGACCAGCTTAAGATCATGGTGCACGACTATCTGCGTCTCAACACCGATGTTTTTGTATGTGTTCCGGACCCAATAAACTTCTGGGTATCCAAAATGGACGAATGGCCCGTGCTGGCTCGCCACGCCATAGAGGTGTTGTCCTGCCCAGCAGCCAGCGTCATATCTGAGCGGACCTTCAGCACAGCTGGAGGAGTCATTACAGACAAACGCATCCGGCTTTCCACAGATAATGTGGATCGTTTGACTTTCATTAAAATGAATCAGGCATGGATCTCTGATGATGTTGTGGCCCCAATTGCCGAGGACACCGATTAGTTGCCGGTCAACTTCACATAGCTCTTCAAACAGAAATGGTCCTCTTGAAAAATGTTTTTTAAAATGATCATTTTTACTGCAATTTTTATTCTCTTTTCCCAACAGTTCATTTTGCTGGTTTTGCTGTGAGGAGACTGTAAAAGACACCAAGGTTTCATGACAACACCGTATTCCATTTACTCACTTTATCTTTAGAAGTTTTCGCATTGTCAATGGTTTTGAGGTCATGTTGCTGTGAGATACAGCTATAATTATGGTCCTTTGGAACACAAATGTGGCTTTTAAGTGGCATTTCTCCCTCACAATTTTTAATAGTGGCTGAGAAGTCATATTTATAATTTTTTGGGGTCATGTAGCTGTGAGATACAGCAATAATCATGGTCCTTTGGAACAGAAATGTGGCTTTTAAGTGGCATTTCTCCCTCACAATTTTTAACAGTGGCTGAGAAGTCATTTTTATAATTTTTTGGGTCATGCTGCTTTGAAATGCAGCAATACTACAGGTCCTATTATAAAAAAATGTTGTTTCTAACAGACATTTGTTCTTCACAATTGTCAAAAGTGGCTAATGGGTCATGTTTTGAATTTTTGGGGGCATTTTGCTGTGACATGCAGCTATACTACAGGTCCTATTTTAAAAAAATGTTGTTTCTAACAGACATTTGTTCTTCACAATTGTCAAAAGTGGCTCAAGGGTGATAGTGCTGTCAGAAACAGGAATAGGTAGGACACTGTTAATGGACACATATTGCAAAATTACTTGTTTTTGCAAGATCTTTAACACAGCTATCAATCCCTGTATTGAAACAACCCATTTAATACAATTAAAAAAAGAGAAACAAAGACATGGTGGGATTTCATCCTATTTTAAAAATGTGTTTTCTAGAATTAAACTTCTCAATAACTTGCATGTACAAAATAGCTGTTAAAAAAATTCCTCTGAATTGTACAAGGGAGGTACAGGAAAACTTGACCAGATGTAGGTTATTCAGAGGACATGGAGTATGGAGCACGGACAGAGAACAAAGTACAGAGACAATTTCCTCCAGCACGTTGAGTAAAATCAGAAGAAGAATGCCAAGAAAAAGGGCACCTGGGTGGAACAGGAGCGTTAACCACCAGTATTTCCAAGTGAAGCTCAATTGGTCCGCAATCATACGGAGGGGCAAGCGCTACCCTGGACAAGGACAGTATATGTCCAGTGAAACTAAAATGGTGGTTGAAAGACTCCTTTTTCCGGCACTTTTTAATCTGGGGTCATGCAGGTTTGGGGCTCATGCTGTGGCCCAGGACAGTTATAGTCAATGTCCAGTGAAACTAAAATGGTGGTTGAAAGACTCCTTTTCCCAGCACTTTTTAATCTGTGGGTCAGACAGGTTTAATGGTCATACTGCGGTACAGGACAGATATAGTCAATGTCCAGTTCAACTAAAATGGTGGTTAAAAGACTCCTTTTTGCAGCACTTTTTAAATCTGGGGGTCAGACAGGTTTGGGGCTCATGCTGTGTTCCAGGACAGGGATATTCAATGTGAATTGAAAGGTGCCAAAAATACCTTTTATTATCCGAATACATTACAGATACGTGTTTTTTGCACTTTTGCCCAGTCCAGATTTGTTGATAGAGCCACCTTGCAGTTAAATTTGAATCCAGCAATTGTGTAGTTACCACAGGTGAATTGATAGGTGCCAAAAAATACCTTTTATTATCCGAATACATTTCAGATACGTGTTTTTTGACTTTGGCGCACTACAGCTTTGTTCATTGAGGCACCTTGCACTTAAATGTGAATGCAGCAATTTTGTAGTCACCACAGGTGAATTGTAAGGTGCCAAAAATACCTTTTATTATCCGAATACATTACAGATACGTGTTTTTTGCACTTTTGCCCAGTCCAGATTTGTTGATAGAGCCACCTTGCAGTTAAATTTGAATCCAGCAATTGTGTAGTTACCACAGGTGAATTGATAGGTGCCAAAAAATACCTTTTATTATCCGAATACATTACAGATACGTGTTTTTTTTGACTTTGGCGCACTACAGCTTTGTTCATTGAGGCACCTTGCACTTAAATGTGAATGCAGCAATTTTGTAGTCACCACAGGTGAATTGAAAGGTGCCAAAAATACCTTTTATTATCCGAATACATTACAGATACGTGTTTTTTGCACTTTTGCCCAGTCCAGATTTGTTGATAGAGCCACCTTGCAGTTAAAGGGGTTGTCTCACTACAAAGATTGTCATTCAAATTAAAGATCTTCAAAAAACAAGCACGTTTGCAATATATGTCAATAACAAATCTCCTACTGATTTCTAGATAACTTGTTTTTAGTGGCTTCAGAGGCTGCTGAGGTCTCTATAGTCACCGACCTGCTTGTTCTCCCTGATAGGCTGTATCTCCGGCATCTTATCACAACAGGTCGCGTCGGGAGCGAGCACAAGAGTTTAACTATCTCCTGTCCTTTCTCTCTCTGTCCTCGCTCTGCCTGAGGCACAGCTCAGTGATTTAGAGCAGGCATACTAGCAGCCCCTGTCATCTCCCCTGCTGCCTTATCTGTGTCTCAGCCTAATTATTATTCACTGCTGTTAACTATTTCCTGCCCTTCTCATTCAGCTCTGAGTCTGCCTAATTAGCATTCACTCTCCTGTTTACCTAACCAGCTTCACTGCTGAAGTGAATGATTCAGGCAGGAAATAGTCAACAGTCAGTGAATAGTAATTAAGCAGACACAGACAGATGTAGCACTGAGATAACTCCATGCAAATACAACACATCAGAGATTATTTGAATTGCTTCCCCCCTGCTCAATTCCCTGTGCTGGGAACCCCTGGCCCCGGTCATGTATGGATGTATGGGGAGAGAAATATGTGCTGTGTACACGGTGGATACTATTGAATGGTGAGCAGCAGGGGAAAGAGAACTCTGTGATCTGAGATGTTCTCCCTTCCAATGCTGTTAGCATCGGGAGCGAGCGCAGCAGCATGACGTCACCTAGATGAAGGGAGGGGGGAGAGGACTCCAGGAAGCCAGTGCTCCCGCCCATGATTTCAAAACTACAGCTCTTAGGACAGCACCAAGGTAGGATGAAATCCAGTCGTGAGACAACTCCTTTAAATTTGAATCCAGCAATTTTGTAGTCACCACAGGTGAATTGATAGGTGCCAAAAAATACCTTTTATTATCCGAATACATTTCAGATACGTGTTTTTTCACTTTGGCGCAGGCCAGCTTTGTTGATAGATCTACTTTGCAGTTAAATTTGAATCCAGCAATTTTGTAGTCACCACAGGTGAATTGATAGGTGCCAAAAATACCGTTTATTATCCGAATACATTTCAGATACGTGTTTTTTCACTTTGGCGCAGGCCAGCTGTGTTGATAGATCTACTTTGCAGTTAAATTTGAATACAGCAATTTTGTAGTCACCACAGGTGAATTGATAGGTGCCAAAAATACCGTTTATTATCCGAATACATTTCAGATACGTGTTTTTTCACTTTGGCGCAGGCCAGCTTTGTTGATAGATCTACTTTGCAGTTATATTTGAATCCAGCAATTTTGTTTTGATTTGAGGGATTTGAGAATAGCTGTGATTTGCCGTCTTTTAATAAGAGACTTTCCAAAACTCTTCCATACCTTCTCAAATTTTTATATTTCTGAACATGGAGCGAAATTCAGGTGGTAAGCGAGCAAAGAGGGGGGTAGGACATGGAGGTAGAGGTACGAGAGAAGGTGCTCCTTCCAGTGCTGGTGACAACATGCATGCCAGCGGATCGTCAGTTGCAGGACCGTCAGGCCTGTCATCGCTGGGTCAGGGCCCTGTGAATCTCAGTAACGAACAGCGTCGCCAATCTGTCCTTCACTGGTTAATGCAACCTGCATCCAGCAGTCTTACCTCCTCGTCCTCCCAGTCACGGACACTAATGTCATCATCAGCATCACCAGCATCCGTCCAACATGAAGCAGCCCAAATGTCAACTCGTTTACCCACCACTGTGGATAATCCATTTTCTAAAGACCTCTTTGATGACAAAATGTGATTGGGGTCAGAAGGCATGTTAAAAGATCAAGAGGCCAAAGAGGATGATTTTCTCTGCTCTGACGCCCAGTTACTGATGCCATCAGAGGAGGAGAAGGAAGCCAGTCAATCGGCAAAAATCCCGGGCGGTCGGCAACGCCTTGCAGTCCCTCTTGCTTGTAGCCCGCAGCTCCTGGATGCAGAATGTCAGGACGACGAAGTCACCTTTTTGATGATGATGATGACGACATTGCGGATTCCAACTTCTTTTCGTAAAATTTTTGCTTGGGGCGCTTCATCCTGGACGAGGGAAGACGAGGGGGTATGCAGTGGGGTTCCGCCTAAAAAAGGGGAGGGGGGGGCGCAGAAGTCCGCTGTAATTCCGCCAGCCAGGTCGCGAAAACCCGCTCCTGCTTATCGCGTCAAAAAGGTCCAGGACCCTCAAGCCTGGGCCTTCTTTGAGCAAGCCTTGATTCACCCAGCGATGTTATGCCGCCTTTCCAAAACATAATAGGGGCAGAATTAGGGGTTAACCCCCCACCAACATGTTAGTCACTGCAGGAATTTTTTATTTAAATGGAGGGAACATTTGGGCCCAAAAAAAAGGCCAGCCCGATGCCGGGCCTCCAACCATGTCCACCCTCTTCTCCACCTCCTCCTCCGCCACCACCAAGCGTTCTCAGCTGCCCATGTTTTCAGAGTCAGTTCAGGGTTTACCCCCGCTTCAGCCCCCCCGTCACCCAGTCCCAACAGCACCCCCAAGCCCCACCCTACCCCTTTCCTTTCCCCCAGTTTGATGACCTCATGCCGTAAGCGGCCGTCTAGCACCAGCCTTTGTCTTCCAGGTTTGGGAGCAGAAAAAAACATTTTAACCCAAACCACCCCAAAACCCAAAAACCCAAAAGTCGGCTTGCCGGTTTTGGGCCCTTGGAAAGGTTGCCTTTCCATTGGTGGACACGAGGGTTCCCGATCATGGCCCTTCCCTTTCCCCCCCAATCCCTCCGAGCAGGCATTTTTTTGCCAGAAAAGCCTCCTGCCCGGGCCAGCCACGTGATCTAAAATTTAAAGGCGTTGCTGCATCTGGGGCCGGGAAAAGTCCATCTGACCACCACACATGGACTAGTAAACGGCCAAGGCCCATATCTCTGTGACAGTCACTGGGTAGCGGGGTGGAGCTCGGGGGGTCGGGGGCTCTCAGGGCCGGGCCACCTCTTCAAACTGCAGGAGGGCAGGGTTCTTCCCCCAAGGCCCTCGGGTGGCATCACGTGCCCAGAAAACCGGCCTGTTGAAATTAATCTGTTTGGGCCCGCCACAAAAGGGTCAGGAGGTGCAGGGCTTCCGCAACGGACCGAATGTGGGGGGGTGCCAAGAACCTTGTGCCAGAAAGATGGTTCGATAACGGCGAAATCTCGGGCCGCCCCTAAATCGGTAGGGGGAGCACATCCCCCCGGCCCAATGTCAACCTTGTCGTCCGAAATTTCAAAAAGAACTCCCCGGGTTGGGAATGCCGCTGGGAAGGCCAAAGTCAAAGTTCGCATTCCGCCGTTCGCACCTGTTCGTCCCGCCGGCTGTGTTGCACATCAGCTGGGGCCCCCCTCAAACCTCAAGGCCCTCCCCAAGGGTTTGGATGCCCCTTTTCCCCCCCCAACGATCCCGCTTTTAAGGCCTCAAAGAAAAAGTTACTGGGTGGCCCCCTTCTGGATCCCCGGGGTACAAAACAAAACTCAGCACTTTCCTTCCCCCACCCAAATAGAGAGTAAAAATGAAGGAAAAGGGACCTTGCGTTTGATCAACGGGACATTTGTTGCGTTGTTTCATTTTCCCCCAAATTTTTCACGGTGGAACAACATCAGCGAGGACAGCTAGAGTCCCAAAGTAGCCTAGGGGCAGCACAGCAGCAGGCAAGGGGAGAAGCTAATGGGTGACCTTGGCAATCTTTATTTACCACCTCACCAACGGATGCAATGCAGGGCACACACCCAAACCCCAAAAGACCAGTTTAAAGATATGGTGCCGACATCTGGCTCAACACCGATGTTTTTGATTGTTCCGGCCCCAAAAAACTTCTGGGTATCCAAAATGGAGAAGGGCCCCGTCGGGCTCCCCAACCCATAGAGGTTTGTCCTCCCCAGAGCCAGCGTCAATCTAGGGGCCTTCAGCACGCGGAGGAGTCATTACAGAAAAAAACCCCGGCTTTCCAAAGAAAATGTGGATCTTTGATTTTCATTAAAATAATCGGCAGGATCTCTGATGATGTTGTGGCCCCAATTGCCGAGGCACCGTTAGTTCCCGGGTAAACTTACATTTCTTCAAACAGAAAGGTCCTCTTGAAAAATTTTTTTTAAAATGATCATTTTTACTGCCTTTTTTCTCTTTTCCAACATTCATTTTGCGGTTTTTCTGTGAGGGGAAATGAAAAAAAACACCAAGGTTTAAAACAAAAACCCCTATTTCCCTTTTTTCCTTTATCTTTAAATTTTCGCATTGTCAATGGTTTTTTTGGGGATGTTTCTGGAGAACAGCTTAAAAAAAGGGCTTTGGGAAAATAAATGTGGGTTTTTTAAATGGGGATTTTCCCCACAATTTTTTTTAGTGGTGAAGTCATATTTTTAAAATTTTTTGGGGGCTGTGCTGTGGATACGCAAAAATCATGGCCTTTGGAAAGAAATTGGCTTTTAAGTGGCATTTCTCCCTACAATTTTTAACGTGGCTGAGAAGTCATTTTTATAATTTTTTTGGGTCACTTCTTTGAAAACAGAAATACTAAGGGCCTTTATAAAAAAAGTTGTTTCTAAAAGACATTTGTTTTCACAATTGTCAAAAATGGGTCATGTGTCTGTTTTGAAATTTTTTGGGGGGATTTTTCTGTGACATGCAGCTAACTACAGGTCCATTTTAAAAAAAATTTTTTTCTAAAAGACATTTGTTCTTCACAATTGTCAAAAGTGGCTCAAGGGGGATAGTGCGTCGAAAAAGGAATAGGTAGGGCACTTTTAATGGGGCCATATTGCAAAATTACTTTTTTTTGCAAAATCTTTAAAACAGCTATCAATCCCTTTTTGAAAAACCATTTAAAAAAAAATAAAAAAGAGAAACAAAGAATGGGGGATTTATCCTATTTTAAAAATGTTTTTCTGTTAAATTCTAAAAAACTTTCATTACAAAATAGCTGTTAAAAAAAAACCCCTGAATTTCAAGGGAGGGACGGAAAAAATTGACCAGATGAGGTTTTTCAGAGGGCATGGATTGGGGCACGGACAAGAAAAAAGTCAGAGACAATTCCCCCAGCACTTGATAAAAGGAAAAGAAGCCAAAAAAAGGGCACTGGGGGGGAACAGGAGCGTTAACCCCGTATTTCCAAGGGGAACTCAAATTGGTCCCAATTTACGGAGGGGGAAGCGCTACCCTGGACAAAGGGCATTATGCCATGAAACTAAATGGTGGTTGAAAGACTCCTTTTCCGGCACTTTAATCTGGGGTCATGCAGGTTTTTGGGGTCATGCTGGGGCCAGCATTATAGTCAAGTCCATGAACAAAAAGGGGTTAAAGACCCTTTTCCCACCTTTTTTAACTGGGGTCAGACTTTTTAATGGTCATTGCGGTACAGGACAGAATAGTCAAGTCCTTTCAACTAAAATGGGGTGAAAGACTCCTTTTTCGGGACTTTTTTTAAAAATGGGGTCAGCAGGTTTGGGGTCATCTGCGTTCCGGACGGGGTATTCAAGTCCAGTTCAAGTACAATGATGTTCAAAATACTGCCTTCGGCACTTTTTAATTTTGTGGGGGCTCAGGGTTTTTAAGGGGCGCTGTGGTGCAAGACAGGGATAGTTTATGGGCTGTGATTTTTTTTTTGTGGGTTTTTAAAAAATAAGTGTGTTGCCCAAGTGAGCACGTATCCATTTGACTGTTGTGGATGTTATTCCCGCTTCTCCCGCCCGTTTGGGTTAAGAATGAAGGTGTTTTTTGCTCTCCCCCTAGACTTTTAAAGGTCACGATCATAACTCCAGGGCTATCGACTATCTTGTGATGATGGGCCGACTACGACCGATTCGATGGCCAAAGTAATCGCTAACACTTCCGAGGAATTGACAGTCATCAAAATTGTTGCCCTTTTCACAAGTGCTTCCTATTGCCTTGCCCATCAACCCCTTTTGCGGGGCTGCAATTTTTTTCCCCCAGTCCTTAGAAGCTTTTGATCTTGGCCATGGGGGAAGGGGTTTGGGGTGTAATTGTGTGGAAGGTGTTTTTTTTTTAAAGTAAAAGTTCAAATTGGTGTAAAAAAAAAATTTGGGAAGAGTCCAGTGTAGGAGGACTTCTTTAAGAAAAACTAGCAAGTGTGTGGGAGCCAGAATTCTTGCTGGTTGGTAGATGATCAAATACAGTACATATTTCAAATCATAAAATGCAAATTAATTACTTAAAACTCATACAATGTGATTTTTGAGGATTTTTTTTGGATTCTGCCTCTCACAATTGAAGTGTATCTATGATAAAAATTACAAACCTTTCCATTTTTTGTAGATGGTAAAACTTGCAAAATCAGTGGTGTATCAAATTCTTATTTTCCTTATCATAGATTTCACCGTTTTGAAAGAAAAGCAGTTTTCTCACCAGAAGGTTGTACAAAATATCATGAAGCACACAAGAGATATTTTTTCAAATGTAAATCCAGCTACCACATACCATTCTTCTGGGTTTCCCCGGAAGGGAAGTCACCACAGAGAAGTCACCGCAGAAGCAATTACAAATAGTATATAAATCCAATAAGATGTGCAATTAAACTACACTCTTCGATATGGTAGAAATTTGTGTGTTCATTTATTGGTACAGGTAAAAGAATTCACAAGATTTTTAAAATGAACAGTTTCTCCTGCTCCCTTGGCAAACTTCATTAGGATAAAAAATAATCACACAATTATTAACTCATATACTCATATCCTTAATTGGCAACTGCAGAATAATTTTAAGAGAATAGTGTACCATTTACTTAGCTGCTCCCGTCGCACCTCTTATTACAGTCGGGAATGGAACCAGTGCAGTCACTAAGGAACAAAGAAATTTATTGCGCAACAATGAGAGACAGACATAGGTCAACCTTTGTTCAACAAATCAAACTTTACTCTCTTGAGGCACTCATGCTTAGCAGTTCTGTTATGAAGTACAGTGTTAGGGTACGTTCACACCGATGATTTTCAGGGCCGCGTCAGCATGGAATCTATGGCTGGAATCCGCACCAGTAAGCAAAGATTTTGGACAAGAATTTGATGCTGATATTACAGGCAGGTTTTCAGCCTCCATAATATTATCTGAGGATTTAGCAGACATTGAATTCAGCAGAATTAACATGTCAGTTCGTTTTCAGCACTGAAAATAAATCCACACCAAGGAAAATCAGCGTCATGTGCACTACGACATGGATTTTCCATTAGAAATAATATGAGACAGACTGCAGTCAGATTTGGATGCTGATACAGAGTCCAAATCAGCCATGTGAATAACTGGCCACTGGTTTGTTAAAAAAACCATGGCTGAGAAGCTTTGGCTCCCCTAGATGCCCCTAGATCTACACTCCACAAAACAGCCAAACTTACATGAGGAGGCTCTCTTTCCAATTCCAATTCCACCCACCACTGCACCAGCTTTCTGTCTGCAACCTTCTAGCATCTCCAACCTTAGCAGCTTTCCTTGCACTATATCCAAGGCAGCCCTGGCCCTGGCTCTGGGAATGTCAGCCTTCTTCGGCCCCTCATCTTTATGCTGTTTAACAGAAAAACAGCCCCCAGCAGCATTAGACTCTCTCTTATGTGCAGCAGCCCCAGCTGTCAGCTTCTGAGACACATTTTCTTGTAGCACACCTTTTCCTCACATTTCCATACACATTTGGTATACCATTTCTATTAGCTCATAAACTCCTCCCCTTTTAGACAAAGGTGCAAACTAGTGATATCACCCTGAGAGCTCCAGTTTTTCCATAGTAAGATCCTCTCTATGTGTACTTATAGCATATCGAGTGTAAATGACAATTTCCTGCAGACATGTTGTTAAAACACAACAACCACCACATTTAACAAAGGGAAATGACAAAGAGAAACATGATGCAATAAGCACATAGGGGACATGTATGAACCTGGCACCAACTTGTCCGTTTAACCTCTGTTTTCAATAGTGTACAATCCAATGGTATATATGAAAGTCAATAGCAATAATTCCTCAGCACTCAGCCTGGACTACTCATACTGCTTCACCTATGAATTCTGCATATATTGGAGAACTGTCTGTTTTACTTGTAATCTAATAAATACAACTAATTTTGCACGAAAATTTGTGGACTGTTGAGGAATTATTGATATTGACTACATAGGAGTTCTGTTCCTTCCATAAGCACCCTAGTATCCACAATAATAAACCAATAGGAGTGTGGCATATTCCTTGTCTCATAAATACAGTATGTATGAAAGAGTTTTACAGCACTTTATAAATGTGTATCAGCCTTGCAACCATGCTGATTTGTACAACAGTTTTGCGCCAAACTTTGGTGCATTAAACGAATATGGCGCAACATGCCCCTGCATCTTTGGCGCATTCAAAATTGTTGTGTCTGGCTTAGTTTTCTCCCTTTTTTAGCGTACAATGGCTTATACATCTATAGAACAGGGCTATGACAGTTTGTTTGGCTCAAAGCATGGCAAAAAAATGGCGCAACCCTGTTCATACATATCACCTATAGTATGCACACTAACACAGTGAATAAAGTAACTAAAGTGAAATAAAGAGAGAGCACATCAAGGTAATAGCCGCTGTTATCATTATGGTGCCTTCTTCCTGCAAAAGAACATGCAACAACATATGATTACACTGCCTCAAGAAAACCTTACACAGTACCTAAAGACCGTACAAGGCACAGAAAGTAATAAAGTCAAATGAGCCAAACTTAGGAAATAGAGATGATCTGCAAACTACAGCATGGGGGCAACAGAGTGATGGTGGTAGTTAAGACCTCCAGTATCATGGAAGGATAGTATTAAATATTTTTTTATAAAGCTTATTTTTATATCATGGACCTCATTTGTCAAAACTGCCTAACAGTAAAACTTTCTTTGTTGCCCATAGTGACCAATCCCAGCTCAGCTTCCATTTTTGCCAGAGCCATGTAGAAAAAGAAAACTGAGCTTTGATGTATGGGCAACAAAGACAGTCAAAAGCTCTGGCCTAGACATAATTTCCAGCTAAATGATTGCCTATTACTTCCCTTTATTAGGACCACTAGGCCTCAATCAGGACACTCTTCAACTCTCCATTGAGAACAGCTAGGGAAAAATCTTGCTTATACAGACTCCACTCTCACATACTCCACCTTACCATCCCTTTTACTACCTACAGGACTCAGTCGCAGTCCCAATCATGCCTTGTATGTAGGCTCCACAATCTATGCCACATTTCAAACCCAACTTTATAGACCATTTCACAGACTTAGCATGGCAACCAAATCACACTAACTACCTATTGTTCCAGTAAGGACTTGAAATTTTGCTAGAGCCTGCATTTAAGACCTTAATACAGGCTTCCTTGGGTTTGGGTACTCCACTTCCGACTCTCTACAGATTTCTAAGACCTGGCTGATTTGATTCTCACAGCCACAGCAGACTCCACAGAGATATTTACTCTCACACAGGTTTAGCAGCAGTGTTTACTTAACTTTGAAGACCCCTGCTTTCATAACTAGTCCCTTCCAAATGTAGAACAATATTTGTTACTTTACTCGCTCACTATCTGCTCTGCAAAATTCAGGCTCCACTTACCAAATCACCACAAAGGCCTATCATGAAAACACTCGTCCTAACCCCATAGGTGACCTTCCTGATCACCTCCACACAGGCCTGTCCTATGGTATAATGGTCAACATGACACCAGCACCTTCTAACTTTCCAGTTTTCCTGCCTCTCTAGCAAAATGGTAAGCCAGCACTGACTTTCAAGTCCAGGCCATCCTTTTCAACTACAGGTCAACAGCACTTCCACTGCCTTTACAATAGTGATACTTCTTCCTGTGGTTGGCAGCCAGGAACACTGTCGTTTCTGTTTACAACCATTGCAATCCATCATTTTGGCACCAATGAGCCTTGTGACCAACTGTCTTACTGCACCTATAGTAAAGCAAAACAAACATATAAACAGCGTAAGACAATAGCATACATAAATACATATATAACTAATGTCAGATCATACATGGCCATTTAAAAAGATAGGTACTATTTATAAAAGGATACAGCCCTGCAAGGGAATATTCAAAAGTTAATTCCCAGTTAGACATAATAGCTTTTCTATTTACAGATGGTTGATTCAATGCTTTTAAAAGTTTTTCAGCAAAAATTTTATCATTAGTTCCATCAGTACCGCCCTTGCTGTTGGGCAAGGTGTGACATTGCTGTCTAGCAGCAGATTTGAGGTTTCCTGTGTACTATGGAGTGATGTTTATTCCAAATGCCTCTATTAGCAATATTATCCTTTACTGGATGATGCAAAGGAACAATAAACCTTTTTTTTATCTTCAAGATTTTTCTTTATTTTCACTAGTGAATGTTGTTAAAATTACATCTGAATTGTGAGTCTCAAAGTTGGCTATATACATAGTAGATAATGTACACTGCAATTTTGGTGTGTGGGGCCTCCTAAACTCTTCCTGATGGAAGATGTTTGGGGAGATAATGACTGGGCAGTTGGATGTGATCTGCTCAATCTTTGTTTTCAGGGAGAAGCCCTCTCTGGAGATGTCTGGCACTAGCCTTCTCCCTTAACCCCTTTCCCAACATATGCCACATAGGTTGGGAGGTACTGGAGAGGTAACTGTTATCTGAACAGCTAACCAATGTGCGTTTTCAGATTAAGGGGTACATGTATGAACAGGGATGTGCCAGAAGTCTGACGTATTTGCAGCCAGACATCAGGCACAGTCCCATTCGCTTCACTGAAATACCTTCCAAATGCCATTATCGGGCGCATTACAGAGCGCAATCGACACTTTGTAATTTCAGGGGGCGTACAGGAGGCGGGGCGCACTAGAACTGTACGAAGCTATAGATCTATAGCTTCACTATGGCAATTCTAGGCGCATTACTGCTGGAACAGGTAAACCACTTTTAAAGTGGTATACTTGAGCCAGAAATGTCTTCCTAGCGCTAGAATGCGCCTGATTTATGACCCACTGTTGAGCGGGTTCATGTATCAGACACATCCTCTGTTATTATGATGTGCATGAAATTTGGCATTTAAATGGCAAATTTCATACGTGTGGCCCTAAGTGTGTATTAGGAATAAATGTTTACTTTAGAGGTTCAGTGTAATCTTATGTCTCATCTTATATACATAAATTGCATTTTAACATTCAACAAAAGTGTAAAAGATTAAAAAATTAAATTAAGGTCATAAAGGTTTTCCCGTCTACTGGATAATAACCAATACAGATCCCAGTGAGACCTCTGATAGGATAAAACTCTTTTTGCCAATTATGAGTCAGTCTTCTAACAGCCAGATTAAATAGTAACATGCTGAAACTAACAGCTTGTATGAAAATCACTTGCACAATTTTAAACACATACAATATTTCATGTACAGCTGGACTGTGTCAGATCTCTCACTTGCTTTTTATCTTCATCTTTTAAGTTGTAAATACAGCTCACTTGCCTCGTAAAACATTTGATAGTAACTGCAATGATTTGTCTTTGCCTAGATGGATTATAGAAGAGTGTTCAAGGCCAATAAATCTTAACAGTGTAAGTCCACAACAAGCTGTGTTACGATTTCAATTTAAGACATGAGGTGTTTGCGGCAGTGTACATATACATACTTTATGTTATGTAACGAACTCTACACAAATGTGATTGGCACCTGTCATATTAAAATCTTTTCAGTATGGCTTTGCACAGTTGAACTTAAAAAAGAAAATAGAAACTAACAGCACATTAATAAATATATTACCTGTAACAATAGTTTGGTACATTTTTGAATATTTAATATTCTGGATTTGTAGATGTTCATAGAAAAGTGTACAAATTGTACAAAACAATTTTAAAGGGAAACCACCAACACTATTTAGAGCAAAAGAAGCTGAGCAGGTTGAAATAATTTTTCATGGAAAAAGATTCAGCAAAACTAGCAATTTATTCATTTAAATCTCTACTGATTCTGGCTTTAGGATTCCATTGGGCGGTCCAACTAAGTGATCGACATGTTATGTTATTATATAAATGCAAAAATAATCTGGGTTTGCATTCCATTATCTGTGGCCATTCCATGCCTGAAATATGGCATTAGAGTTTTTGGGTTGTTATATTCAAGGCTAAAAAATTGTCACTGTACGGAATAGTTTATATAATTAATAAGTATGAGCCACTTCAATGCATTATTAAACGCTATGAAGGATGTCTTCCTTTCATTTTAGCAACATGAATTTATATTAAATTTGGTAGGAGGTTCTCTTTAACAATTACAGTAGAAACGATTATTCAATCAGAACCCCCCGAAGCCCTAAGCAAAGGGGCACCATGACTTTGGTAAGGGGGAACCTAGAGCTCCCGTATAGTCTGGGAGTTTTTGGCTGTAGGTATTTAAGCTGATGGTTTCAGTGTTTGCATAGTATATTTATTGTAAGTAGCTTTGAGCAGAGGGGATAGGTTTTGAGAGGGCAGCTTGTAATCCCTGCATTGTGTTTAAGCTCCTGCCTGTGTAGTTTATAGTTATGAGCAGGGGGGGGGGGGGTTGGGGTATGAGAGGGAGGAGTGGCTGGATGGGAAGAGTTTACTGTGAGGTGGGTGGGGTTTAGCTATAGATATAACTTCTGGTCTTCACTTCCTGCTTCCTCTTTCTTCTGATCAAGAAGCAAGGAAAGATGTCCCTCCCACCCGCCCCTAATTTAATGAATGCTCTGAAGCTTGTGTTTAGCTATGATCTGTACAATGATGAATGTATTATTGTATTGTTTTATATTGACTTTATTGTATACCTGGTTTAAAAAACAAACAAAAAAAAACAGTTATTATGATACTGATGAGTACTTGTGTTGGCATTATCCGTTTAAGGGAAGGGCGATCCTTCAGCCATGGTTCCCTAGAGGTTTCCTCCACAGGGGGTTTTCCTCTCCTGAGTGCTGTAGGATGACTCCTAGTGAGTCTGGGATTTGCTACTTGGTCAAAAAAAATAAAAAAGAAAAAGAAAAAAAAAGATAGAAAAGAGAAAATGGAAAATATGAATCTTGGTATTATAACCTGTCACAGCTTTTATGTTGCGGTGCAGGAGTCAGGTGGAAGTTGCAGGTCAAGTTATGGTGGACTAATTTTAACTAATAGAGGATGTTAAACCTCATGGTGTGAAGAGGCTGAGCTTTGGAAGTGGCCAGCCTTAAGGATGGTATAATGGTAATGGCATCCAGGGGCGGGCACGGTGGTTAATCAGGAGTGAGGATCTTCAGTAGGGTCATTGGTGCCCCTAAACTGTACTGGCTCTGCTAGAATGGCAAGCCAGAGCGTGCCGCCCCTTTATTGCTGTCTGGCCGGGTGCTGCATGTCAGACAGCTGGGAATATCACACAATTGTCTAGCACTCCACCTGACTCCTTCCATGTTTGTTGTACTTAAATGGTTTGAATAAAGCTGTGGCCATTTGACACCAAAAAGTGAATGTGTTTGTGCATTTATTCTTGTGTTTGAATGGGGTATTAGTTAGAGCGGGGGTTCATCCCATATCCAAAAGTCATGGGGAAATGTCCCATAACAGAAACTATAAACATGTTGGTGTCCGTCATTTTTTTTACAGAAATGAGTATGCAGATGTTAACTGACAAAATGACATGGGCAGTTTAATAACTTTATAACTTGTTTACACAGTTAAGCCAGGGAGTGGGGAAGTCAGGTAGTTCAAGACATGATCCATAACAGGCTTAGGGTCCATAGGGCCAGGTTTAGGAAGAGTGAAAAGACATCAAAATCAAGCAGGCGACTGGAAAACAGACTTAACCTAAAAACACCAAGCCTTGAAAAGCACAAGGTAGAGTCTAAAGTATAGGGAACTGTGGGATGATTGCCTGGAATTGGGATCCGTCTGATACTATTCATTGAATCTTCAACCTGTACTGTAAGGGTATGTTTACACGGCTTATTGCGGCGCGCACTATAGTACGCCTCGCAATATGCCGTGTGTTTTGGAATCATGCGCTGATCAACGCGTAATTCCAAAGGACAGGGGGGCCTGCACCCGACCGGCCCTATTGACATGTCAATTCTCCCCCACCCGCGTACAATACGATCGTAATCCAAAGACGACGCATAATCCGTAGCTCTCCATGAGAGCTATGAATTACCGTAATTGCGGCGCGCATTTCGCCACATATAATGCGCAATACGTGGCAAAATGTGTGCCGAAATACGCGACAATTTAAGCCTTGTGAACATACCCTAAGTGTTCAAAACTGGTAATCACCAGTCCTTAACTACTTTGAATAAAACTCTGTCAGGAGCAATTAATCTAGTAAGGGTGATGTTACCACATTACTATGTCCCTGGTCTGCTAGGCAGACAGCTTTGTATCTGAAAGAATGTTCAGCTCACCCAGGAGACTGTCTTAATGGGCTTCGCTATCAACTCCCTCTTTGTCAAGAAGCATTAGTAAATGCTGCCCCCAGTGATCACTCGGAAATTCAGGTTTTAACTTTCCTTTCTACTTCCTGCATTCAGTTCCTGATGACCTTGGAGCACCTTCCAGATGGCTGCTAGTAATCATCTGATATAAACCTGGGTCAGTCTATGGTAAAGTACGATACAGTATATCCTATGATCATACCTTGGTGACTCCCTGGTAAAAGACAGTCTCTAAGGAAATTGCATTGCATGTGCGGGGACCTGCCCCAATGAACGCATTTAATAAAAAATGAAAAGTTTTTTAATTTTCTAATAACTTTTATTTTTGCAGTTCAACTTAGTTAAAGTTAAAGTTCGAATGACTGAAATTGTCGACACCTTGTCATATATGTCTAAGTATTTTCATAGACTGTTTATTCTCCACATGTCTATGTATCAAAGATAAGCATTTGTAGTAGTTCTGTGAAAGCAGATTAAATTAGATCACTTTTCAGCTAACAGCATTAGCAGATGGCATCAATGTAAATTATTACCATTTCACTATACTTTAATGACAAAAGTTATTACACTAGAAAAATATTTAAAATGTGTAATCATGTTAAAATTTAACAACCATTCATGTAATTTGTTATTGCCTCATAAAGCAGAACAGCTTTCAAATAATCAATCATATAGTGTCATTGAGCTGACAAAAATGCACTGTATTATTGGTTTATTGAAACCAAATACAGTTCACCAGGTGCGGCAATACCAGTTACAGTTAACCAAACCCACAATGTGTGTGTACATAAATGTAATTTGTGTTAAAAAGTACTGCTAATGTACTTTTCACTGTGCTGAAACGAAGGATATTAACCTTAGAAAAAATAAAGTCCCATGGCAATAAAGTCTGAGGCAAATAAACTAAAAGATGAACTGGAGCTAGGAACAGGGGGATCACCATCAGGTTAGTGACATATTATTCAACATTGTCATGAAAATATAGGTCATAGCTATACAAATATGAACTCTGGTAAGGTATCACATGAATTCTACACTAGGTGGTCATAAAAAAAAAAATTAAGAACAAGTATTAAAATGCATACTGATGGAAGTGTGGGGATGGGTGTTGTGATGTGTCCCTCTCCATCCTGTGGAGAGGAGGTAAGGTCAGCAGGATGCAATGAAGCAGCAGGGTGTTTTTAGCAAGCCATCTTGGATTTGTTGTCCCCTGGTGTGTTAACACAGAGTACAGACAGGGTCCAAATCGCTGCGGGAGGTGGAAGGGAGCATAAAGGTGAGGCAGGGCTCCCAGATAAGGCCACAGAGCAGGGTCTCCCCACAAGTAGGATGTCAGAGGGCCAGGTCAGGCCAACTGAACTGGCAACTTGTACAGATGACGTGGGGGAGGGAGCACTAGCAGCGATTGCAGCGGTCCTGGCCGCTGTTACGCGCAGTGGAAGTATCAAGGGCCAGGAAGTCGCTCATGGGCCTGACTGCGTCCTTCCATCAGACCAGTTAAATGCCAGGGCAGGCGAGGGCCAGGAGAAAGTTCCCGGGGCACTAACAGAAGATGTGGCAGTCTCATCCACTCTGGTCATGTCAAGTCAAGAGTTTCAGGCAGCATTAGAAGGCTGACGACAGCCTGAAAGCTCTCAAAGAGCAGGCGGCACAGCCTTCCTTGGACACCAATCAGATTCACCAGAGGCGTGGCCCGTGGACTGACAGTTGGTGGTACCCTATCTGTTCAGGGCAGAGTTGTTGCGGGTTACACATGAGATTTTGATGGCTGGACACCTAGAGTGACATTATAAACAGGGCTGCGCCAGATATCTGTCGTATTTTCAGCCCGATATCAGGCGCTCTCGGGCGCATTATACCAAAAGTGTGGTTTTTTGGTCATTTCACGTCCCATACAAATTGTAATAAATTTAATCAAACAAGTCACATGGATTCCAAACTGGTATCAATGAAAAGTACACTTCAGCCCGCAAAAAAACCTCTATCACTCAAGTCCGTAGGTGTTAGTACAAAAAAGTTATTGGTCGCAGAAAGTGGAATTGTGGCGCAGATTTCAAAAATAGAAAATGTTTGGAATTTATTGTACGGTACCAATACATATCAGAAACCATACATATTTGCCGGATGCATGTCATTTTTGCCGAAGATTAAACACCATAAAAACAAAACTCCCGCAAACATGGCACAAGTATGTTTTTTTCACATTTTGCCCCACTTAGAATTTTTGTGTGGTTTCCCAGTATATTCTATGGTAATATGAATAATATCATTAGAAAGCACATCTTGTTATGTCTATGTAGGTGAAAAAATAAAAATGTTATGGCTCTGGGAAGCCGGGGAGAGAAAAACGTGAAAAAAATAGGCTTCAGTGTTAAGGGATTAAAGTGCTGACTATCAGGTTTGTCAGTCTCCACTGAGAAAGCAGGTTACACGAATCACGTGTTGGGGTGCTGATGGACATAATACTTCATAGGTATGTGGCATATTTATTGTTTGCATTGATATATTCCCAATGTGGTTATTACTCAGATTTTTGTATCATGATTTACTTTATCAGTAGCCACAAGCCTCTAATTTATTTTTCACTTTTTACAAACTAAATGGAATATAGTTGATGCCATATCCAGCGTTTTCTTTGGACTTTCTCTTGTACCTCAATTTGCATAAATGTGTTTTTATGTGTACTTCATAAAGTGTTGATGCTTTTATGGTATTATGCTTGGGTTTATGAAGGATCGGTCCTGTCAGACTAATCTCATCAGCTTCTATGAGGAGGTTAGTTCCAGACTGGATCGGGGTGGGGCACTGGATGTCATATATTTGGATTTTTCTAAAGCATTTGATACTGTTCCACATAAAAGGTTGGTAAGTAAAATGAGAATGCTTGGACTGGGGGAAAATGTGTGCAAGTGGGTAAGCAACTGGCTCACTGATAGAAAACAAAGGGTGGTAATTAACGGTGCATACTCAGACTGGATCCCTGTTACTAGTGGGGTACCACAGGGGTCAGTATTGTTCCTATCCTCTTTAATATTTTCATAAATGATCTTACACAGGGATTGCACAGTAGAATATCGATCTTTGCAGATGATACTAAGCTCTGTAAAGGAATCCACACAATAGAGGATAATGTGTTATTACAAAGGGATCTGGATAGGTTGGAGGCCTGGGCAGAGAAGTGGCAGATGAGGTTTAACACTGATAAATGCAAGGTTATGCACATGGGGAGGAAAAATCCATTGCATGATTACATGTTAAATGGAAAAACACAGGGTAAAAGTGACATGGAGAAGGACTTGGGAATCCTGGTGGACAGTAAACTTAACTGTAGCAGCCAGTGTCAGGCAGCAGCTGCCAAGGCTAATAGGATCATGGGGTGTATTAAAAGGGGCATAGATGCACATGATGGGAACATTATTCTTCCACTATACGAGTCACTGGTTAGACCACACATGGAATATCGTGTACAGTTTTGGGCACCAGTGCACAGGAAAGACATTGTAGAGCTTGAACAGGTACAAAGGCGGGCAACAAAAATAATTAAAGCCTGGGTGGACTGCAATATCCAGAAAGATTAGCACGGTTAGGGTTATTTAGTTTAGAGAAAAGACAGCTTCAGGGGGGACATAATAAATATGTTTAAATATATTAAAGGTCAATATAGAGATCTCGCTAAAGATTTATTTATACCCAGGGCTGTATCTAGAACAAGGGGGCATCCTCTACATCTTTAGTAAAGAAAGTTTCTACATAAACATAGAAAGGGATTCTTTACTGTTAGAGCGGTGAGACTGTGGAACTCTTTTCCAAGGAAATTGTCATGGTGAATTCACTAACAGAGTTCAAGAAGGGCTTGGATGCATTCTTGGAGAGTGATAACATAACAAGTTATAGTGACTAGGTTCTGAAGAAGGGTCTGGATAAATTTCTAGATGTAATATAACAAGTTATTAGTGACTAGGATTCTAGAGGGGGGTCGTTTGATCAGGGATTTATTCGATTGCCAAATTGGAGTCAGGAAGGAATTTTTTTCCCTAACATGAGGACAATTGGCTTCTTTCCTCAAGGGGTTTTTGCCTTCCTCTGGATAACACTTTAACACTTTAGCAACACTTTAATTAAATTTGGCTGAACTGGATGGATGTATTTCTTTTTTTGGCCTGACAAACTATGTAACTATGTAACTATGTGACTATGTAACTATGTTCTCCATTTTTGTGGCATTGATGTTACAAAAGTTTGGTGCATTTTTTGGCACATGTCATTACACTATAAACCACACTCCCTTTTTGACATGAATGAATGGGGCTGCACCAGATATCTGGAGTATTTTCAGCCCTATATCAGGTGCTGCCCTGTTCATACGGGATAGGGCGCACTATAACCGTAGCGAAGCTACATATTAATAGGTTCCCTACAGCGTTTCTAGGCGCATTACAGCTGGAACAGGTAAAATCACTTTTAAAGTGGTTTTACCTGAGCCTGAGATGTGTGTGCTAAGCGCTAGAATGCACCTTATTTATGACTGCTGAAGAGCCAGGTTCAAAAATTTCAGGTCATTCTAATCCCTGATAATGCGCATGAAATTTGACGTGTTAATTCCAAATTTCATGCATGTCGCCTATAATGAATGTGGTGTAAAGCATGTACACCAGAATAATGATGCAATTGCCATAACACAATGTGACCCACTATTTGTACCCTAAGTAGCCGTTCTGTATAATCACTATTCTGAATTGGTATACTGTCTTAGCTAGTAAATGCTGAAAGACATTAATCCATTAAGTTTTGGGCTTTTTTTTCCTTACTTTTGTTTTTTCTTCCCGGCCTTTCAAGGGCCATAACTAGACATGGGCGAATTGATTCTAACGAAGTGGAATTCGTTTAGAATTTCAGGAAAACTTCGATTCTGAACGAAATTGAAGTTTGGGGTGATTCGCGGGAACGAAGCATTGTTTTTGATTGAAAATGGCTGCAAGCATATGGCGTTACTAGGGCAAAGAAGTCTAGGAGGAAAGAAAAAGGCGAAGCCTACATGACATGTGCAGAGATGAAGCCAATTCAGAGACCGGAGGGATTCTGTGACGTCACCGCACTATATAAGTCGGACGCCCAGTCGTCCTCACAACTCTTCTCACTGTGCTGTGTAGAGAAGGTGCTGCCGCCGCTGCTGCTTATGATATCTTATACTAAAGAACTCTGTTTTATACAGCGAGTGGTGGGGGGTGTCACAGGTTGTCTCAGAGACTGCTTGTCTTACGTTCTAAATTTTGATTTTGTGGGGTATTGGAACTGAAGTCCAGTGTGCGTCCAATTAGCTGCTATACATTTTAATGCTATTGCTCAGTTCTTGAGCACATTGAATATCCAAGAGTTATCTAAGCTGTTGCTGTTGTATTCAGTTTTTAAAAAAAACAGTTTTTAAAATCCAAATACCACTTAATTTTGGCTGCTATTTATTTGCGCAATTTAGATCTAGGGGTTAAATTTAGCGTTGTTCTGCTGTTGTGGTTTACTAAAAGAAACGTTCTTTTTCACCGCCAAAGAAGAAATTTTGCCTGTAGCATAATTAATTTTCAAAGGTGAATCTGTTGTTGTGTTCTGTAAAATACATGCCATTTTAACACGCTACAAAGCTTGTAATTGTTGGCTGCACATTTCTTTTGCGCAATTTACATCCAAGGGTTAACTAAGTATTTTTCTGCAGTTGTATTCAGTAAAAGAAACGTTCTTTTTCACCGCCAAAGAAGAAATTTTGCCTGTAGCATAATTCATATCCGAAGGTTAATTACAAGTTTTTCTGTTGTTGTGTTCTGTAAAATACACACCATTTTAAAACCGTACAAAAGGGTGGTGTCATGGGGCTGGCGCTTTGGGGCCCCTGCCAACCGCGGCCGGCCCCCTGACCCCAGGGGGGTCCGGCACGGGTGCCGCGGCTGCCTCGACCATTCCCCCTGCTGCCCGGGGGCCGGCCCC
>JAODAL010047362.1:0-30006 GCA_025379985.1 Phyllomedusa bahiana
CCAACATCCAAGACACCCACACATAAGAATGATGTACAGGTGTAACAAAGATTACTTGGCTGAGAAAACTTGCTGCAGCAACATAAGCCATTGAAAGGTTATGCCGCAGTAGCAAGAAAGGAGGCAGGAGTCTGTAAAAGCAGGAAACCAGGATTAGGCCGGAAGTGGGTATGTACTTACCAGACGGACCTCCTCCCATGTAGTGCACTCTTGCCAAAAAAGCAAGTCTAGCTGCAGGAAGCTGCCACCTGCTGTCAATGGGGCCAGAACGGCATCATATGACGCTACTACAATGCTGTTTTTCTTTTGGCTGTGGGAGGTTTTACCAATTCTTCTGGGGGAGCCAGAGGGGACCCTACCACAGAATCCACAGAGTTAATAAGTATGATCTAGAAGCTATTGTTTGGAGTTATCACTCTTAGGCTTTTAAAGTTGTTCTTACCTTTTAGCCTAGTCTCAGTCTGAGGTTAGAGCAAAACCAATCGGGGTTCAATTCATGGCTGAGATGGGGTATTTTAAATGACTCTCAATCTTCCCTTTGCTTGTGATTGCTTTCAGTGTCCTGGCTCCATTTTGCTACATTGTTATCCATGCTTTGTTCTTGAGCTCTTCTGTTTCTGGCTTTGGACTGTTTCCTGATTACTTTTCTGCTCTCCTATTTGGAACATCCGTACGCTCCTGGTTAATGACCCCAGTTGGTTATTGACTTTGCTTAATTTGCTGTTTTTGGATATTCTGTTCCTGACCTCGTCTAGCACTATCTGTTTACTTTCTGTCTTCCTCTACCTATGGCACATGTGTTCTAACATCATCTCTGCATATGCAACCTGGGTCTCTAAAGGCATGTCCCCATGGCAAGGGTTTTCAGCTGGCTTTTCAGGAGGTTTACGGTTTTGCAGACCGCCTGAAAAAACAGCCGAAAATGAGCAGAATGGGGCGCTATGGAAAACGCATGCAGCAGTCCCCACTGCACAGGTTTTCTGCCCGGCGGTTTTTCCGCCCGCGGGCCACCCGAAAAACTTGGGGCATGCACATTCTTCCATCCGGTTTCCGGACAGAATATGTGCATGACAATGTGAAGGGGGAGGGCTTTTCTCATCGCAGAGAAAAGCCATCCCCCCCAGCGGTCGTGAGGACAGCCGCAAAACAGGACAATTACCGGTCACATAAACCAACCAGTGGCCCCTTACAGCCACATCCAACCTGACTTGAGGTGGGCTCTAGTGAAAACCTAGGTGTTGCCCTAGACCCTGCTAACCAGAGTGGTGTTGGATTTCAGGTTACTGTTTTAGTGGGTTTTGATTTGCTCACCTATTTGCCTGTTTAGGGGATTGCTCAAGTAGCAATCCCCTTACAGCTATCCTAATCAGGTTTTAGTCCAGAGGAATTACAGTAGTTTCAGTGTTCTTTCTTCTTACAATCCATGCATCCAGGCTCAGACTGGCCTAACGTGGAGTCAGTGAAACCCCCGAGCTCCGGCAGTGGAACTACCACCGCTGCCGCCACAGGAGACCGCATCCTGCCTCATAATCCCCAAGCCCTCTGTTCTGAGCACTGAACATTCAGAGGAGGATATATATATCCCTTGCATTTTTGTAAATATTGTGTTAAATGTTTTATATATACTGATATATATATATATATATATATTATAATATATATATATAATATATATATTATATATATATATATATATATACTGTATATTTTAGCAAGGCACAGTTTTAATTTTAAAGCTTCGTTTTTAAGGATATCTAGTATGCCATGCTGGTACTTGTAGTTCGGTAGCAGCTGCCAAGGAACTACATGTCTCAGCATTCAGATTCTGTGGCCATATGATGAGGGCATGTAGTCAACACTGGCTGGGGTAGATTTTCTTTTACCCACACATAGATCACTCCCCCCATTATTATATATGTGTACTAATCTGATTAATCTAGTAGTATTGATATGGAATGTACAATGGCAATATTGTAAATCCAAAATTACATATGACGCCTTCTGGTCACAGTCTTGGTTTTCCTGCGTTGCTGCCACTTTCACATGTGCCACCAGACCTGACCAAAAAAAGGCCAACCTTAGCCAAAACACCTCACGTTTAAATGTTACATGGAAATTCAACCTAAGAAAAAACATACAGAACCTGCCTTGTTCTAACCCGTTGACTGCTTGTGTTATAGAATAACAAAATAATATAAAATTGCATAAAAATAACAAATCCCCAAAAAAGGAGAAAACATAAGTAGAATAACCGAGCGCACGAAAGTGTAAGGGGCCGTTCACACGCCATGTTTGGATCCGATTATGGATCCGAAAATTGCATCCAAAAACGCTGCGACGAGCGGATCCGAACCAGAACCAACACGCATCCACCACACAGGTGCGGGTTGGATGCAGCAGGATCACATCTTAGAGTTAATTATAGGCCTCCTGCTGCGTCTTTCGGACCAAGAATTGACATGACAATTCCTGGAACGGACCCGACAGACGCAGTGAGACAAGCATTGGTGATCACTCGTGTGAACGCCGATATTTGTTTCATATTAAAAGCAATACAAATCACACTGCTATTTATTAGCTACGTGTTTGGATCCGTTTAGGGTCCGACAGACGGATCCAAACACGTATCTAAAAGCGTATGTTCACATGGACTCAACACAGCGGATGAACATACCCTGCAGGGGTGTCAAACTGCGGCCCTCCAGCTGTTGGGAAACTACAACTCCCATCATGCCCACTGTTATAGATTACATAAATGTATCATGGGAGTTGTAGTTTCCCAACAGCTGGAGGGCCGCAGTTTGACACGTGTGCCTTAGAGCGTTCAAACCTGCGTGTAATAGAGAAAATGAAAATGTGTAATCAGGAAGGACGGTAAGCAAACCGGGCAGAAGCTGATCAGTGCTCATGTGATGCGTCGCAACCTAGCGTGACATGCTAATGCTGGGGGGGATTTTTTCTCCCAGTCCAGAGTGTAATAGAAACAGGCCTGTGCATAATACTTCAGAAAAAGGTGGGAAGTATAAGGTGCTGTAGTGCTCCATAACAACAGCCTTTGTTCACAGCTGATTACTTGCTGCAGTGTATCAGTGTAGATAACCCTCTGTGAGCTACAGGCAGCAGGAGCACAAATCTCTCAGATGTTCCAAAATAGGAACAAACGAGAGAATGAAAAGCTTTCAACGTGTTGTTCCTGGCTCTGTTCACTCACGCGAAGAAGTGATTTCCACAGTCTCAGGTTTTTCAGTTAAAGGAAATTCTTTATTAATGGGTCTCCCCGGGATGACGCCTTTCCGGGAACAATCACCTTCATCAGATCAAGAGGATGTCAGAAGAGATTGTTTCCTTGTTACTTTTCTCTCTTGCTGTAGGAAGACCAATACAAATAACCACATATTCTGAAAATGCCTCTGCAAATCTGTTACTGTAAGGGTGCGTTCACACGGCAAGGGACAAATACTGGCGGTTTATCCAACCGGTAATCATCCTGTTTTGCGGCCGTCCCCACGGCGCGCACGGGCGGGGAGGGGGGGTCGGCTTTTCTCCGCGATGAGCGGAGAAAAGACCTCCCCCTTTAGATTGACTTTCACAGATTACATCCGAAAACCGGAAAGGAAAAGTGCATGTACAAACTTTTCGGCGGCCCACGGGCGAAAAAAAGGGCGGGGAAACCCAGCAGTGGGGGGCTGCTGCACTGGTTTTCCATAAAGCCCCACTGTACTCATTTTCAGCCGGTTTTTCAGACGGTCTCCAAAACCGCAAACCGTCTGAAAAACCGGCCGAAAACTCGTGCCGTGGGGACATGCCCTAAGAGATACATGGAAACCTCTAAAGAAGCATTTATGATATCTATAATACATGAAAAAAAGAGAAGTCTGAATTTGACTCTAGTGAGAGGTAAAGATAGCGTAGGACCACCCGCCTTGAGATCCCGTTGTAAGCCGGGAGTGGCATAAGCATTTTTTGATCAAAACATGTGAACTAAGAATCTCAAAGTTTTTTTCATGTATTATAGATGCCCTAACAGAAACTCATATTTAGCTGCTGTACGTTGCATGTTGTATCATGTAATGGCTTTGAGGTGCTGCTCTAAACACAACATTTTGTCTTTCAGTATGCTGTTGAATCCCAAATTCAGCTTCATGGGCTCGATGTGGAGACAAGTATGCTCCTAGTCCATCCCCGCAAGGTTTGTACCACTCGGATATTCATTCCTGAGGTTCTGCTCCAAAACCTTTATCTCTTCTTTATGTTGTGTTTTGTTGCTTTTTTAGTTTGTTTTTGATTTTTTTTATTTCAAAGCTCCTCGTGAGATCAATAGAACGAGATAACAATGTAGCATTTCATAGTCATGGTCCGGATGCGAGCAGTACTCAGATACAACCAGATACAACATTTCCCTTGGGAATTAAAAATGGATGCTATCATTATCATGCCGGGTTCCTAGTTAATTACACTCCAGGGAAAGTGAAAGCCTCGCATTAAGGGTTAGCAGCACTTTATGTTTAATTATGACTTTTTCCAATGCCTTGTAATTAGCAATCATATGAAATAAGGATGTGGGCAAATGTCAAGGTGTCGCTTCAAGTGTGGCCTCCTACTACATTAGCATTGTCCTTCATTTAAGATAAATCTTTTCGTTATTTGTGCTTTCATCTAATTCTCCTAAGGTTTGGTTCACATCTGCACTCGGTTATCTGCTGTGAACGGACACAGTCCTGAAAACAGACATGAACTGATGCAAACTCAAGTCAAAGGGAGACCTGTATGATTGGGTTTTTCACCCTTTTCTGGTGTAACATGTGCCAAAAGTGAGCGGCTACGATGTCTAATGCACCTAATGAATGTGTTAGCAGCATTGTTCGATAGACTCGACACTTTCTAATGCACCTAACATGACGGGGTGTTCTGGGGGCGTCGCACCACACTCGTAATATTAGACACATATATGAATGCAGGTTGCAAAACTTATTGGTCAAGTACCAAAGGAGGACAAAACGTAGAAGTAAAAAAAAATAAATAAATAGAATATTTAAAGTTTAGAACACCCCCTTTTACCATTTTACAAACAAAATAATTAGAAACTTAAGGATAATTTGTATTACTGCATTGATAGGATTCCAATCTATTTAAATGTGACATTATTTATCCTGTTTGGGAAAAAAAAACTAATTCTCAAAACGGTACCAATAATAACTACACTTAAGTCCAGGAAAAATGAGCTCTTACTCTGGTCTCGAGATCGAAAAAAAAGTTATTGGTGCAGAAAATAACACAAGAAGATGATAGAATAATTTTTAGCTACTCAAAAAAAAACAAAAAAATGAACAAAGCAATATACTTGGAAAATGTCTTCATTTAGTCTTCCCTACATGTTGAAAGCTAATCTTTATTGTGAGACAACCCCTTTGAAGGGAATGTGTCATCATAAAATGACTTATTGTTTAACTCACATTTTTATATTCAACAAATTTTTTAAGAATTCTTGGTTATATTTTTTTTTATTATTTTCCATGTCACTTTCAATATTTTTTACTAATTCTTAAGTCCTATAGTTTTCACTTTGGCCACTAGACCTAATAATAGTCTAAAACATCCTGTTCTGTTGAGAGATTCTCAGTTGTCTGCTCATTATCAGCACAAAGAGGGTCAAACTGAAAGGAGACGCCAGTGTGAATAGATAACACAGGATCCACCAGTCACAAGAGGAGATAGTCACAGTTCACTCTTTCACCTCCCTGCACACTGACTTCTTCCAAGGTCACAGAGCATGACTAGAAAACTCTCCTATAGAAGTCAATGGGACTGAGTCAATCTTAAAGGGAACCTGTGACATATTTTATGCCCCCCTTGCTGAGGACAGCACAAGCTAGTGTCAGACCTGCTGTTCCCAGCACTGTGCCCCTGATTCTGTAAGATGCAGCAGTTTTAGAGCATTTACCCCTTAAATCTTATTCATGAGCAGGTGTTAGCTCCACCCACCAAAGTATAGCTCCGCCCACTGACAGTTATTCACATGTTTCTACCTATTCAAAGTAATAGGTTTGTCAGTTGAGGTGGGCGGGGCTAGCCTCCGATTGGCCGAGTTTGAAAAAAACTGACACTCTGAAGGACTCTTCTAATTACTCTTTTGGCTGAAAACTGCAGATTTGAGCATTAAATACACGAAAACTACAGCATCTTACAGAATAAGGGACACAGCGCTGTAAACAGCAGGTCTGACACTAGCTTGTTCTGTCCTCAGCCAGGGGGGCAAAAACTATGTGACAGGTTCTCTTTTAGTCTCCTATGTGCATGAAGCTGCTGTAAAGCATCTCTCTGTTAAAGCAGTGCAAACAAGGCCTAGTGGCCAAAGTGAAAACTGCACGACATAAGAATTATTAAAAAATATTGAAAGTGATTTGAAAAATTAAAAGAAACAACCAAAAATTCCTAAAAAATGTTTAACATAAAAATGGGACTTAAACAATGACTCATTTTTTGATGACACATTCCCTTTAAGTCTAATGTGACATCGACCTGAATCCTAGACATCGCCTTTCCATAGACATGTTCTTTTTACATCTTAACATTGCCTAATCAGGACTGACAGTAAGTAAGACTGTGTAGGAACACCCCCAGTTGACAAGATGAATGGTAATGCCCAGTTGTCAATTCATTCATACATTCCCAGAAGGAACAACAGAGGAACATCACAAGGCAGAATTCTAAGAAAATAGGCTCCATTTTTTTTATTTATTTTTTTATGGGGGATTCAAGAATTTACTTAAAGGGGACTTGCCAAGACGGCACTTACCTAGCTCCTGTCAGCACGAGAGCAGGATATATACAAATCATGCTGAGTCATGAAGCTGCAGGGGAGAGAGGGAGGGGGGAGTGAGGAGTAAGGAATCCAAGGGAGCGTCTCAAAACTTAAGTGAAATAATAAACAGTACAAGAGTGGATTCTCAATACAGCAAGACAGCCTCAGACTGCACTGTCTACCCGGTGCCTTAAAAGCTCATTCATTTTGCCTGTCATCAGATAAGAAGTGTTTTCACGCAAGCGCGGCCTGTCAGCTCCTGGGTCGTGACTAGGGAAAGCTTTAATGTAACCAAGGGGGACTGAGCAATGCTGTAGCTCTCAGAGTTTTCACTTTTTTTAATCACATATATTTAGAAAAGTGATTAAATACCCATTTTGGAGGTTCCCACGTCAACATTAGATGGTGGAAAAACCCCTTTAAACAAACATGTCAGGAGAGCTGCCAATTTCTTTAAATCAGACTGAAAAAGAAACGTAGCAATATAGTAAATAGCACTTCAACCCAGGTTTTGTTAGAAAATTTTTCGGATAAAAACTACCAATTTCTCAATAGCGTCATCATTAACATTTGAGAAGGTTACAATATACTTACCAGAACATACGGCAAGATGCGTGCCATTTTATTCCTCTACATTTCTTTAAAGGCTACGTTCCGTAAACCTTTAACGATTGCATTAAGCCAGTATAAATAACCATATACCAAGCGGCTAATTAGTCTCCCGGCACATAAACATTTTACTCCCTCTCTGCTTACAGAAGATTTACTATTTTTAAGCAAATTAAACCCTGCAGTGTATCTCAGGTAAAGAGCACGGATCCCCTAACAGCAAGTCTTCAGCAGACAACAGCCCTCTTCCAAATAAGTTGATATTTCTAAGAAAGTGAGACAAAAATGCTTCAGCACTCTGCCAATCCTCAGGAGTGACATGTTACGGTCAGCACATGAATTATGCATGAATACAGTTTGGTCTTAAGCTCCCTTCCCCCCTTACTAAATTGGTCTACGGAGAGGACCGGTGGTCAGCATGGCTGGAAGATGAAGCCTCCAGACTTTTCTGAAGTCATAGAGATTAAAGTGCAGGGACCCCTTCAGTTCTGGATCAAAATTCCATTATATTGTTAAAGGACACAGTCTTCTCATTTGAAGGGGAAGTAAGAATTGTATATAGAAGATATACATGCTTTAAAGTTTTTCTTGTTTATTGTAATAATTTGTCTTATTTTTCTGCAGAGTTATTTGTTTTAAAGTTATTGTTTTTAAAAGATTTGTATTTTGACTGAAATCGGCTATTATGGCTTGGGGGGCGCTGTTGTATTGGTATCTATTGCAGGAAGTGGTGGTGGAAAGTGGTACTGCAAGGATAAATAATCAGTGTTATCCGGGCTCAAAGTTACAAGTTATGTTGCTTGTATAGTCCCTATTTGGTATTGACATCGTTTCAACTAAATTTGTGAATAAATTAAGGCTCGGGATGCCCTGGACCCAATTTTTTTGTCTAACACTATTCCTAATGTTACCCATAATCGTAACCTTGGGAGGTGAAGTCTCCAGACTTTTTTGAAATCATAGAAATTAAAGTGCAGGGATCCCTTCAGTTCTGGAATAAAATTACTTTGTCATTAAAAGACATGGTCTTCTTATTTAAAGGAGAAGTAAAAATTGTATATAGAAGATATATAAGCTTCAAAGCTATTCCTGATTATTAGAAGAATCAGTCTTATCTTTCTTCTGAGAAATGTGTTTTAAAGTTACTGCTTTTGAAAGATTTGCATTTTGACAGAAATCAGCTATTATGGCTGGGGGCACTGTTGTATTGATTCCTATTGAAGGGAGCGGTGGTGAAAAGTTGTACTGCAAAAAATAGCAGTAATAAATCAATGTTACAAGTAATTTTGCTTGTATGGTGAAAAAATTCAGGCTTGGATGTTCTGGAATTTTTTTCTAACCCTATTCTAACCATAACCTAGCCTCCAGACTTTTCTGAAGTCATAGAGATTAAAGTGAAGGGATTCCTCCAGTTCTGGAATAAAATTGCATTGTCTTGTTAAAAAACATGGTGTTCTCATTTAAAGGAGAAGTAAGAATTGCATATAGAAGATACATGTGCTTAAGACGCTTCTTGTTTATTATGATTATTAGTCTTTGCTTTCAGCAGAGTAATTCATTTTAAAGTTATTGCTTTGGAAAAATGTACATTTTGAATGAACTCTATTATTGCTGGGGGCGCTGTTGTATTGGTTTCTATTGCAGGGAGAAGTGGTGAAAATTGGTACTGCAAGAGATTGCAATAACTAGAGTGTTATCCAGCCCCACAGTTACAAGTGGTGTTGTCCCTGTTCAATTCAACACTGTTTCAATTCAATTGAAGTGAAAAATTTAAGTTTGGGTTGTCCCGAACTCAAATGTTTTCTTTTAAGGGATTGTCCAGTAATAAAATAATTATATTCCGCTAGCACCAGAGTAGTCAAAAAAAGAAAAAAAAATTCTAATTCTTACATAGCTGTTACTCCTGAGACCCGAGTAATCCGCTTCCCACAGCTTCCAGGTTCTCTTCCCGACATGCTGGAAGGACTTGCACTGCATTGTTAGTGAATGGAGTGTAAACCACTCCTCTGTGCTGGGACAAAACCCAGAATTCCAGAGGAGTGGATTGCCGGGAGCTAGGTAAATATATTTGAGGTTTTTTTTGAGACCACCCTGATGCCAGTGGGACATACACATATATATATATATATAATATATAAATATAATATATAATATATATATATAATATATATATAAATATATAAATATATATAATATATAGCAAGGGTTAAAAAGAAAAAGAGAGACACAAAGCGCACAATAGTGAGGTCTGTTATGGTAAAAAAATTGTGAAAACAAGTGAGAGATACACTCACCTGTATACGTTGTGCAATTGCAGTAGAGGCACAACACTCATGTAAGTTTGTTATTAAGAGCGCTCTGGTTTGTAGCTCTAGTGCACGGCAGCCTGCGATCCTGTGCCTGCACTGACAAACTATAGCCAGTGCAGAAAGAGATAGGAAACGATCCCGGTCCGGGAGAGAAAAAGGAGGTGCGGCGCTCGTGGGTATGGAAGTAAGTGCTCTACTCCAGGTTAAGAATAAGAACAATTTATTGTTTAAAAACAACGTATTAGCCTACGCCTTTCGCGCCTATACTAGCGCTTCATCAGGGGTGCATAAATCCACAAGGAAAAATGGAGAATTTAAAGGAAGTTCTTATGTGTAATTTTGGCAGACGAATGTCAATCTTCTTCACTAGAGTGTGTAGATTCGCTCTAACGGGGATGCATTCGATTGGGCCTCATAGTTGTCAGTCTTATGTAAAGACTGACAATTCTCAAAACGGAGGTTTATTAGTCTATAGTGTTTTGGCACATATCAATATGTTGCTGCAATATCAATGTAAAAATTCAGTTGCAGCGATCCTTGCTATATTTGAGGTTCGGTGAACTATTTACCATTAAGAATAAATATAAAATTCACATTGCCTAATGAAGACAAAACTCATAAAATATACATCAAAATAATAATAAAAACATAGGTATGTTTAAAAGCTAAGTGGCTACAAGCAGATCCCTTAGGGGATTAAAAACTTGCAAAACTAAATCATTTGCAAAAATAGCAATCTGATTTAGTTTTGCAAGTTTTTATCTCTTTTTTTTTTTTTTTTTACCGGCAAGCCTGTCTAAGCAGCTGACAGATGGCAGCTAGAGAGACAAAGGCTTCATTCCGTGAGAAACGTCAAGTAGGGTATTGGTAAGAGATCCTGGGAGATAACCATACAGTGGCAAGTAGGAGAAGTTAAGACACGTGGAGACTAGGCATGGGAAGAAATGGGGGACTCCTGTTCCTCCGAAGATCAAGTCAGAAAGATCTCAATGTCCCCAGAAAGACATAACGACTCAAGAGAGTGGACACTAGGCCTTAAAGGGGTTGTCTCACTACAAAGATTAGCTTTCGACATGTAGGGAACACTAAATGAAGACGTTTTCCAAATATATTGCTTTGTTAATTTTTTTTGCTGAGGAGCTACAAACGGTTTTATCACCTTCTGAAGGCTTTCTGGTTTCTCTAGTTACCATCCTGTTTAATTGTTATCCCTTGCTGTTTGTCTTATCTGATAGCAGGGAGTGACTTCATCACACAGGTCAGCACAGAACTGCTGGCAGCCTGAGAGCTTGTGTGTTATCTGATCTTTCAGACAAAAGACACTAAGACACTCAGTGAATAGAGACATGACAGTGCTTACACACCCTGTTCTCCCAGGCCAAGCTATGAACCGGCCTCAAAGGGGATTCTGCTTCATGGCAAAACTAGTTTAAATCTAGATACAAGTTGAAGTTATGTTGTTTTAGAGAAGGCCTCCATTAACCTGTCAAGAGACATCCGGTTGCTACTGTGCAGATGCGCGCCGGACCGGCCCCCACCCCCCATAGGGGAGGCGCGGCCATGACCCGGCACGCTGGAGCGCAGCGTCATCGCGCCCTGTAGGGAGGGGAGGGGTGTAGTGACGCGGAGAGGCGAAGGGCTTAGCCCCGCTCCTTCCGCCCAGGAGCAGTTGGCGCGGCACGAGGAAAAGAATAGGAAAACCCGGCTGCGCTCTGCTCCAGCAGTAATGGCGGAAGAGCAATTTAAGTGCTGCGGCGCCTGCCCCCCGGGGCGCGAGTTTCCGGCCGCAGTGCGGGACGTTGTGGAGGGGGGGGCCAGCAAGGAAACCTGGTGGCGTGGTTTGGGATGGGACCGAGGTCAGCCGCAGGAGAGTAGCGCATCGGGGGTAGCGAGGGGGGGGCTCGCCCCCCCAACGGCTGAGCCCTGAATTACCCCACGGACTCCCGCCACACGGAGCCCCCCTGGGTACCCTCCAGAGCTGCGCTGGTTCGCAGGCCAGGGGCACATCAGGTCTGGGAGGAATCCAATAGGCCGGCGGGTCCGGGGGGGGCAGCGATCGTTGCGCCGGCCGGCGCGCGGCCCGCTGCGCCCCTATTTCAACAGGCGTTCGGTGGTAGGTACCCTCGCGGTGAGTCCCGGGCCAGAGGGGTAACCGAGCGCGGACGCCCCACTTCAGCGGCAGGTCACCGGCGCTGGAAGGACAAGGAAGGGGTCGTGATGGGGGGGGGCGGTCGCCCCGGCCCCCAATGGCTTCTGAGGATGAGGAAGATTTTTTCACCCCCGGTTTTTGGGAAAACCCCCCCGTTCCTACAGACCGCGCCGTCGGCCTCCCCCCCTTCCGGTTTTTTGAGGGCCTTGCCCGGTCAAAGGGGCGCGTCGTTGGAGCAGGATTCCCCCCGCGGGCAAAAGTTTCCAGGTTTAAACGGCTGGGGGGTTTCACACGCCCCCCGCCCCCGGTGAGTTTTTTGTCCATGCTTTTTCGTTTCCGCCGATTTTGCGGGCGCTAGGGGAGCGTGGGGGGTTTGGGGCCGAGAGGGGGAGGTCAGAGGTCGTGGGGTAAACCCGGGCGGTTTTGGCCCGGGCCCCTTAAGGAGCTGTTAGCACGTTTTGGGGACCGGGCCCCCCGGGACGCGGGGTTCCCCGGGGATGCGGGGGTGTCTTCGCCTTGCAAGGGGGGCCCCTCTGTAAGGGGCAGTGCTGGGGCATTGGGGCCGGGTCGTGGGGTCTCGATGGGGGTGTGACTGTTTCGGGCAGACGGAAAAAGGACCCGAATGGGGGTGTTAGGTTAGATATAGGGCGCGGGGCGGGGGTGTACTGTACTTCGAGGTCTTTAGGGTTCATTTAAAAGAAGGAGGGAGGGAAAATCGGAAAGACAGACGTCAATCTTCTCCCTCATACCCCGGGAGAAATTAAACTTGGACAAAGGGAAGAGGGATAGAGAAAGAAGGAGGAAGAGGAGAAGCGCAGGTGGAGGCTCACCCCTCAGACGTTCTCAAAACTGGTTGCGGGCCTTTGCTTTTTGGCAAGCGCGTGGCGAGAAACGCCGGAAAATTGTTCCGGCGTTTTCTACTTGATTCGATCGCCGGGGCGCACAGGGTTTATGGGGGGATGGCGGGTTAAGGGTAACACTTTTCGTCAGAGGAAGGCGGTGCGTCCGCCATACGCGGGGCCCACAAGGACTTGGCCTGTGGCTTAAAGTCAGGGCGCCAACAAAATTTTGGGGCAGTCCTTTCAGGGGGGCCAGCTTTCCGGCCAAAGGGGGGTTTCGGGCTCAGGGAAGGGTCGCGGGCTAGGTAGTTAAAGGAGGGGGTGCTGGCGTTTAATGCGGCCAATGTAAATTTGGGGCCCCGGGTTGCCGTTAAAGCACCATCTCCTTTTGGGGGGTGTCGACCCCCCACCTCAAGGTTTTTTTAAGAAGGGGCGGGGAAAAGGGGGCGTTACAGTGGACGGGGGGTGACGCCGGGGAGGCTACAAAATGGCGCCTTTCCCCGGGCTAGGTTTCCAATAAGGCTGGGCGGTTTTTTTGTGGGAGGTTCGCCGGGGGGTTTTAAGATACCTCCCCCTGGGCACGAGGTCCCTTTCATGAAAAACCTGAAAACCCCCACATGAACACCTCATGGGGGCTGAAAATTCCAAAGGGAGGGGCTTTTGGGGCGATGGCCGGCCCCTTCGAACACCCCCATTGGCGCAAGGGTGGTTCCCCTTTGGGGGGGGGTAGTGCCAAAGAAAGACCGAACAATTTTCCGGCTCAACATCATTGTCTTTCAAAGGGGCGATGGGTGAATGAGGGGATTGCCCCGGGAACTTTGTTGGGCCCTTTACGCTTTCGAGGGGTGTTAGTTTTGGGACGGCGTTATGGGTGGGGTTCTTTGATGGCCAAGACGGACACAAAGGGCTTCCGGGTTGTTGCCGGTTCACCCGGATATTTTTGGGGGTTGTTGGGTGTTCTGGGAAAGGGGAAATTTTATGTTTTTGATCCTTCCTAGGTTGTTCGCAAATCGTGTGCCTATTTTGGGGCGTTAGCACTTTTTTGGGAGTGGGAATTGGGGACTATCGGGTTTGGATTCCATTACCATTACCTGGAACGATTTTTTCTGGGGGCCGGGTGGGTCCCCCCTGTATTTTGGGGCTTTCTTCAGGCGATGAGTTGGTGGCAGGGGGCTTTGGGTCCGTTTTCAGCGGATAAGAGAGGGACCAGGGACCTGTTTTTGGTTTTTTTTTGGAAAGCATCGATTCCATTCGAGGATGCAGATTCCGGATACAATTGGAAAGGGTTAAATGTGAGGGGCCGGAGAGCGCAAGGCCACGGAAATTCAGCGTGAGACCTGCAATCGCTTTTTGGGAAACTTAACTTTGCCTGCCGATAGCCCTGGGGGGGGTTTTCTGAGGGGGTTGGCAGGGGCAACAGCTGGCATTGATAGGCCCATCATTTTACACTCAACAGGGAGCATCGGGGGGATTTGGCAGTGTGGTCGGGGTTTTTTCTGACAAGTACAATGGCGTTCCATCATTTTGGGAAAGGAAGGGGTCCAACACGAGATGGACATTTTTTTCAGACGCGCGGGC
The DNA here is from genome assembly GCA_025379985.1 of Phyllomedusa bahiana. Classification (NCBI taxonomy): domain Eukaryota; kingdom Metazoa; phylum Chordata; class Amphibia; order Anura; family Hylidae; genus Phyllomedusa; species Phyllomedusa bahiana. Next base: position 14,287 of record JAODAL010047362.1, read on the forward strand.
AGCCGGGGGTTAGGGGCAATTTTTGGGGGGACCGGGGTGCGGCTCCTTGGCCGGGGGATGGAGGAGTTTCGATCATGCCAATTTGGCTTTTTGGAACTTTTCCCCCTTTTTGGGGGCCGTGGAAAATTTTGGGGAGAACGGTTTGAAAAAGGGAAAGGTTTCCCTTTTTTTGTGACAACTTTGGGGGGGGTGCAAACCATTAATAGCTTGTCGGGTTCTTTTCCCCCCCGGTCAGGGTTTTTAAGGCTGCTAGTATTAAGGTCTGTCGTTTAATTCTTGGGGGCGGCAGCATGTCCCGGGGTTCAAAACGCGGGGGCTGATTTCCCTTCGCTTTCAGTGGGATCGCTTCAGGACGTTTGGGACCGTGGGAGCGGGAAATCGGGGGGGAGTGTCCTCTTTACTTTGGACCGTGGCCCTTTGAAGCTGGGAGCTTTTATTCGGGGTTCCCTGGGGGTAAACCTGGCTGCTTATGAAACGCCTGGGCTTTTGGTCAGAGTGGTTACTGCAACTGGGGGGGTGTCTACTGGGAAAAGGATCAGTGGGGGCTTACTGTGCTTCAAAAGCGCGGGGCCGGCATTTAAGGTTTTTCGGCCCCAGGTTCCAAAGTAATGTCTGGTTACGTTTTGGTTTCGGTAAAACGGGGAAATTGCGGGATTTTACAAAGGGGTTTGCGGTTATGCGACGTTTTAAAGGGGTTACGAGGGGTAGCAGTCCGGGATTCGAGGCTCCGGGGGTGTTTCAATTGCTGGAGCGATTTGGGGGGGTGAGCTGATCAGTGACCACTCGGGTTTTTAGTTGGCCTTGTCAGTTGGCCCTTTTTGTTAGCGTTCTTTGGAGTCTCAGGGTAGGGAGCGGTGTCCCCAGTCTTCGAGAAGGGGGGGATTCAGGCGGCGATGTAATGGAACAAGGGGTGCGGTGCATTTTTGCATCCGCAGATCAAAAACTGACCAGCGAGGGAGGGGCAAGTGGGTGGCTTTCAACCGGGCCCTGGCGTTTAATGTGCCCGGTAGTTTTTTTTGAGGGTTTTTTTGGGGTTTGCGGGGCCAGGGTGGGCCCCTTTTATGCCATGCAGACGGTTCCTTTTTTTTCACGGTTTTCAGTTCACGCCATCTTTCCCTCCTGTTTTGAAGCAGTCGGGGTGGACCGTCTTCTTTTGCGCCGCATTCATTCCCAAAACGGGGGAGCACCCAGGCCGCCATTTTGGGGGTGATTTCGGAGTGGTGCGTTGGGTAGGGAGATGGGATCGGACAGGTTTCGTCTATATGTCCCCCCCACACTTTTTGCCAGGGGTGGCCCTGGGTAAGGTGTGTAAAGGGGGGGGGGGGAGGGGGGGAGAACGAGGGTCTTTGGGGTTTGCCTTGTATAATTGTTGTTTTTCCCTTCGTTTATTTTTTTGCGCGGTTTTCCCCCCGGCGGGTTCCGGGGATTCCTATGTACTTTTGGGGGCGGAACGACTGCCGAGACCGAATGGGCGTCATTTTGGGTTTTTTTTAGGGGGCGGGTGAGGTCCATGGTTTGGGAAAGGGGGGGATGCTTTGGTTTAGGGTGGGGCATGAATCATTCTTGGCATTGGATAGGGGGCCGGAATTCTGGTATTTCATGGGGAGGGAATGATTTAGGGGGTTTTGGGGGCTAGGAAATTATTAGGGCGATTAAATATGACTTGGCCTTGGGTCGCCTATCCGGATTTTAAAAGATTTTGTGGGCTGACATAGTGTACAGGCATCACTGGGGTGGGCATGTTCGTCGATAGTTTTGAATCGAGCTAGGGTTAAAGTGAACAGAGCAGTGTCAGGGTTTTTTTTTCCCAACGGGGGTCTTTGTGCGGCATCTGAATTGGAGTCGGGGAAGGTCATTTTTGGGGGGCTGATGGATGCACTTAACGGGCGGTTTGGGCGGGTTTTGGGGGCCCCGGGCTACAGGGGGCATCGAAAGGGCGATTTGGGGTGGGGGAGTCTTTACATGCTAAGGTTTTTTGCAGCTCGTGGGGGCGGCAGGGTTTTGGGAGTTGGAGGAGAATTGCCTGGGGAGTCATTCGGGGGGTACTCCCTCGGGGGTGTGGGAAAGGGGGGACACACCGGCCCAAGGGGGGGGCTCTTCCAGGCTGGGACCCCGGAACAAATTGGCTGAGCCCTCATTATGGGTTTGGACCTCCCAGCCATTGGGAATGCGGGGGGGGGAGTGGGTTTCCCCTTTGGGGATTTGGTCGCCAGGTCGGTTGGCCCAGGGCCCCTGCCCCTACTGTTGGTATTGGGGTTTACCCAAAGGCGGAGTTGGTCTTTGGTTGCCCCGGGGGGTTTGGGGCTAACGGGGGACAGTTTGCTGGTATGAAAGAGGTTTAGAAGTATTTATCATGGTACCCTTTGGGACTTGTGGAATGTTGGGTTAAAGTATTTAGAAATTTTTTATGTTTTTGTATTTGTTAAAAAAACGGGTGCTGTGGCCAATTTATCCAATTGATTGTCCGTATTAATGGGGGAAAGGGGCACAAGCTGGGGCGGTGGGAAAGGGGAGTTGAAGGAGAATTGTGGTGGTATTTAACGTAGCCATCAGGGTTGCCCAGGGTCATGCCTATAACCCGGTGATTACATAATCATGACAATAGAGGTAGAAACTAGAAAGCTTGATTTTACTTACAGCATTGCTGTCCTCTTATTAATAGATCTTAGATACTGTAACGGGTGGTGCCGTGTCCCGGTCCGCGGGTCGCGGGCGCACCCGTGTTTCCCTCTCCAGGCGCCCGGCGGGGACGGGTGGCGCCGTTGATGCTGCTACGGGCTGCGGGTGCACCCATTGCATCCGCTCACCTGACCACGATCCTGTCCAGCGCTCTTCCCCTGCCAGCCAGAATGCGCACGCGCGCCCCGTAGTGCGCGCGCGAGCTCGTTCATGTGAATTTAAAGGGACAGCGTGCCGGTAATTGGATAAATTGCCGGCCTGACCCTATTTTTGGTGTTTTGTGTCCACATCACTTCCCTGCTGGATCTTTGTTGCCTCCGTGCCCTAGAGAAAGCGTTCCTGTGTGTTCACTGCCTTGCCGTGTATTCTGACCTCTGCCTACGTTTATCGACTCTGAACCTTGCCGTCTGCCCTGACCCTCTTGCTACATCTATTGACCATGAACCTCTGCCGCCTGCCCTGACCTTGCCTCCTGTTCCCGACTACGCCTACGTCTCACGATTTTGTACTACTCTACATCTCGGCTGCCACCGCAAGCAAGTCACGTCAGGGGTAACGACCTGGTAGACTCCCGCCGCAGCAAGTCCATCCCACTTTGCGGCGGGCTCTGGTGAAAACCGGGACCTACTTAGATTCCGCTCCCTGGCGTGGCTTACACCACCACTTGCGGCAGTCCAGAGGATCCACTATCCCGGCCGGTACAGATACTGAGCACAGGATCTTTTGTGTTGCATACCTCCCAACTTTCTGGATGGTCAAAGATGGAGACTTGGGGTTCATGTATAAATTGTAGCCTAATATGCAGTTAGGCACCAGGAAGATGCTTTTTTTTTTGGGACTTACTCTATAGTAAGTTTATTAAGCCAAAAAGTGGGACATTTAAGAAATAGAGAGGATTCCCAATGTCGCCCCACCCCATTTACTGTTTTTTTGTTGCCGAATTTGGCCATGGCATTTGCCCAGTAATACCTCAGACAAAAGACCTGGTTTCCGGCCTCTGTTCATGATTACCCCTCTGATGCTGATCTGTGGGGCTTTGTCACTTGCCTCTCAGCCCCAGCAATCAGGTTTCTAGGTCGGATAGTTTTATATCACAGTCTGTGGCCTGACAACGGCCTCCAGGGCTGCTCAGAAATAATGCATATAATATAAACTATGGCAGAACACAACTTGATTTTATATGCACAGGCAGTAATATCCTGTAATGTCATGTAGAATTATGATAATTCAGCACCATTTAAAAAAGAGATATTTTAAAAGCAAAAAAAAAATAAAAATAAAAATATTGTGTTAAAAGAATTAAGCAATAGGAAGAACTAAAAATGTTTTTTTCATTTACTAATATTATTGAATAATGTTCATGAACAATGAAAATAATTAAAAACAGACAAAATCTTGAGTTCTTGTGTTCTTAGTTATCTCTTGAATAAATTAATTCTGAAAGCTATGGTTAAGAATTTACAAATACACAAAAAGACTCTGGCGGAAATGGTTTTCATGGCTTTTTCATAAAATAAATATTGACAAACTGAGACACGTATGTGAATATATAAATATATATTATATATATATATATTATATATATTTTATATACTGAAAAATCTCCAGCTTGTCAAACAGACAAAAGGAAAAATAATGTATGTATAAAAATAGTAATAGTAACTTTATCTAGTCCCTAAGCATTTCTATACTTCATGAAGCTGAGGGCTGAAGGTTGTGTACGTTGTATAACACCGCAGAATCCACTATCTCATTATTTATTTATATGACAAAAAAAAGCAAAATGGAAAAGTCATGTGTGAAAAACTAAGTCCCTCCCATGAAACCACAGCTTATAAAGCACCTTAGCAATGAAAACTTTAAGTCATTATTACTCTTGACTTTATCAGTCTCTTACATCTATCTATTTATCTTCTATCTATCAGATAGATAAAATAGATAATAGATAGAAAAGATAGATAGATAGATATGGCAGTGGGCCAACATGCCACCCTGCAAGACACTGCATATATACAATTGAAACCAAAAGTTTACATATACAATATAAAAAGCCCCATCTTCAGGTGTTTCTCACTTTCTGACATGAAATCAGAATAAACATTCCCTGTTTTATGTCAATTAGGAACCAAAATTTATATTATTTATATTTCCCAAATACCAGAAAAAGTGAGAGAGAATTTAAGGCATTTTTATTACTTTCTGCAAAGTCAAAAGTTTCCATACATTTCATTAGTATTTGGTAGCTTTGCCCTTAAACTGTAGGACTTGGGTCAAACGTTTTGGATCCTTCCACAAGTTTCTCACAATAGTTGGTAGGAATTTTGGCCCATTCCTCCTGAGAGAACTGGTGTAACTGAGCCATGTTTGTAGGTCGTCTTGCTCGAACCTGTCTTTTCAGCTTTGCCCATAAATTTTCAATAGGATTGAGATCAGGGCTTTGTGATGGCCGCTCCAGAACATTAACTTGGTTCTCCTTAAGCCACTTTGTAACCAGTTTGGCAGTAGCTTCAGGTCATTGTCCATCTGGAAGACCCATTTCCAACCAAGCTTTAACTTCCTGGCTGATGTCTTGATATGTTGATTCAGTATTGCCACCAGGGGCGTTGCTAGGGTCCTAAAACATCCGGGCTTTGGGGCCCCTTTTGGGGTTTTTCTGGTAGGGGTGGGTTCACACGACATTTTTCGCGCCTCATTGTAAACTGCGGATGCTTTTTTAAAGAGAAAAACCTTCTGTTCCTGTCACTAATTTTCTGCACATCCCACATAGATCCCGTCCATCTCCCAGCAGTCACTGTACAGTAAAAATCAACAATGACAAAATTTACTTTTTCAGAACTTCTCACCTTCATATGACAATACCCCTAAACAGTCACCAAAACATCCACCGATACATGGAGGCAAATCTACCAGACAAGTGATTGTTAAAAAACCCTCCAACAAAACCAAGACCCCAAATTATTACTACTTAAGGCTCAAATTAATCCTGCCAGACCCTGACCGAACGCCAACCCCCAATATGTGACTATCAGCTGTACACAGGCTCTGATTACATATACCACCGCCATACAGTGACCAGATTTGTGGTAGATACTAGTTGTATGTAGACCCCTGCAGACATATAAGTGATTACACTGCAGTTACATTTAGTGACTCACCGGAGACGTCTTTTCTGAAACAGCATCGTTCACTTTCCCTTTTCTTCTCCATCCGGTTCACACCTTCATGCTGATTGCTCCCGGCCAAGACTCTCCCTGAGGATTTGGACACAAATTCTTAGAATCCTCACATTTCCAGCAACTCCTTAATTATAGGTATAGCAGTCCCCTCAGTTAGGTTAAAATGGGGCACTGAAGCAGTATATGGGGCCACAGGCAGGTATATGGGGCCACAGGCAGATATAAGGGCCAAAAGGCAGGTATATAGGGGCCACAGGCAGGTATAAAGGGGCCACAGGCAGGTATATGGGGCCAAAGGCAATATATAGGGGGGAACAGGCAGTATTTGGGGCCACGGGCAGGTCTATAGGGGCACTGAAGCAGTATATGGGGTCACAGGGATATATGGGGGCACTGAGGGGAGTATATAGGGGCCACAAGAAGGTATATAGGGCACTGAGGCAGAATATAGGGTCACTGAGGCAGTATATGGGGTCACTGAGGCGGTATATGGGGGCCACAGGCAGGTATATAGGGGCACTGAGGCAGTATATGGGGGCCACAGGCAGGGATATAGGGACACAGGCAGTATATGGGGGCCACAGGCAGGTATATAGGTGGCACAGGCAGCATATGGTGGGTCGCCACAGGACAGGCATATTGTGGCCACAGGCAGGCGATATGGGCGGCCACCAGGCAGGCGGTATGGGGTCCAACAGGCAGGGATATGGGGGCCACAGGCAGAATATGTGGGCCAAAGGCAGGATATGGGGGGCCACAGGCAGGAATATGGGGCCAACAGACAGAATATGGGGCCACGGCCAGGCATTTAGGTGCCACAGCCGCACTATGGGGACCACAGAGAGGGATATGGGGGCCAAAGCAAGCATATGGGGCACAGGCAGGGATTATAGGGGCACAGTACCAGGGATTTGGGGGCCACGGGCTAGTATATGTGGGGGCCACAGGCAGGGATATGGGCTACAGGCAGCATATGGGGGCACACGGAAGGCATTATAGGGGCCACAGCAGGGATATGGTCGGCCCACAGGCAGTATTGGGGGAACCCAGGCAGGGATTGGGGGCCACATGTAGTGATATGGGGCGGTCCACAGGCAGTCTTATGGAGCGGCCAACAGCAGAACTATGGGGGCACTGGCAGTAATTTTGGGGGCGAAGGGCAGGATATGGGCGCCACAGGGCAGAATATGTGGGCCAAGGAAGGGTATTGGGGGCCACAGGCAGGGTTCATGGGGCACACAAGGCTGGAATATGGGTGGCACAGGCAGGAAATTATGGGGCACACAGGCAGGCATTATAGGTGCACTCTGGCAGCTTATGGGGGACACAGAGAGGGATTTTGGGGGCAACAGCCATATGGGGGCCACAGGCGGGGATTATAGGGGCCACATGACAGGGATTATGGGGGCCACGGGAGGTATATGGGGTGTCTACAGGCAAGGGTAGGGGCTACAGGCAGCGATATGGGGGCCAAGGCGGCTTATAGGGGCACAGGCAGGGATATGGAGGCACAGGCATGTATTGGGGCACAGGCAGGGATATGGGGGCCACAGGTAGTGGTATGGGGGGCCTCAAAGGCAGTTATGGAGGCCACAGGCAGGAATATGAGGGGCCACAGGCAGTATATGGGGGCCACAGCGGGATTTGGGGTCCAAAGGCAGGGATTGGGGGTCACAGGCAGGATTATGGGGAACACAGGCAGGCATTATATGGGACAGGCAGGGTTATGGGAGGGGATACAGGCAGGATATGGGGGCCACAGGCAGGCATTTATAGGGGCACTGAGGCAGGTAAACGCTATAAAAATAACATCTTTCATACCACCTTATCTCCCCCGGCCGAGTGCGCTCTGTCCTCTTCGCCAGAGCATCCTCCGGCAGCCTCCTCGGCGCACGGCCCCTGTGAACGCGCTGGGCGCCGTGGACAGGCAGCGTGCGAGACATTTAGTCATCGCGGACGCTGCGGCTGTAGGAGCACGGCTGGGCCGCGGCGGGTGCTCAGCGCTGTGAGGACCCGGCATCCTCGCGGTGTAGGGACCTGCGGGTCCGACACTGTCTGGGGGGCAGGGAAGCGTCGCTATCTGCTCCGCAGAGCCACTCAGCTGAGTGTGGCTTCAGCGGACACTCATGCTAGGCTGCCAGGGAAGGTCGGTGCTCCAGGCCCAGCGCAGAGGCCTGGAGCCCGGGAGATCTGGGAACAGGGTGTTTTATTCGGGGCCCGAGCCCGAATAAAACAGGCCCTAGCGACGCCCCCTGATTGCCACATAATCTTTCCTTATGATGCTCCATCTTATTTTGTGAAATGCTCCAGTTCCTTCTGCATCACTAAACAACCCCAAAAACGTTGAGATGCTGCAACTATCCTGTGCTTTCCACCTGCTCATATTTGGATGATGTTCTTAGGCCTTCCAAGAAGATTCTCCTTTTTTCCTCCAAACATAACGTCAGTTCAGTTTTAGTTTTGTCAAACCACAGGACATGTCTCCAAAAATGTGGGTCGTTGTTCCTGTGGGCATTTAAAAAAACTTTACATCTGGATTCTATTATATTTCTTTTGGGAGTAATGCGGCTTCTTCCTTTTGCAGAGTGGACCTTTTAGCCCGTTGATGCATACCAGAGTACTTGTTTCAATGTGGATAATGACACAATCTTACCAGCTTCTTCAGCATCTTCCACAAAGGTCTTTTGCTTTTGTTCTGGGGTTGGTTTTGTACTATGTCAGACCAAAGTCACGTTCATCTCTGAGAACAGAACCGTCTCCTTCCTGAGTGGTATGATGGCTGGACATTCCAATCTTGTTTGTTCTTGTGTACAATTGTTTGTACAGATGAATGAGACATCTTCAAGTATCTGGAAATTATATCCAAGGATGATCCAGACTTGTGCAAGTCCACAATTCTCTTCCTGATATATGGTCTGATTTCTCTTAGACTTCTCCATGATTGTTACAACACAGAAGCAGTTGTGGTTTTGGTCATGTGCTTTAAATATGATCCACAGCTGTGTCTTAATTTAACGATCTCTCTGATGTTGCAAAGTAAACCACAGTTCCGAGAAGACCTTAACATCACCATACGGGCTCGGGTTCCAAATTGTTTAAAGGCAAGTATAATCCTACGTGTTATGGAATTTTGACTTTGCAGAAAGTAATAAAATTGCCTTTAGAAAATTTACTCTCTTTCTCCTATTATTCTGGTATTTGGAATAAATATAAATATTTTTGGTTCCTAATATGAACCTAACAGGAAGGTTTATCATGCTTTCATGTCAGATAGGGAGAAAAACATGCAGATGTGTCTTTCATGCAGTGTATGAAAACATATATTTATATATATATATATATACCTATATATATATATATAATATATATTTATGCTTTCATACACTACTTGAAAGACACATCTGCATGTTTTTCTCCTCCTATCTGACATGAAATATAATATAATTTACTAATATATATACCTATTATATATATTTATATATTATATATATATATATATATCATATATATTAATATATATATCATGACACTTTGCTTGCATTTACCGGGGTATTCGCAGGTCCTGGGAGGGTACCTTAGCTCACCAGGCATCGCCGTATTTGGTCGAAGGTATGGCACACCGACACCAGGCTTCTGGTTTTACTGGCTTCAACCAGTTTTTTTAGTCACATCAGGTTACACAAGATACATCACATAAAATAATCATAAACCTAGGCCCGTATGGAGGCACTAAAATGAACTTTTGACACTTAGACCCTGTATATCGGTAGTCTGGACTAACGTCCAGATCAAAACTCCCTGTACCTGTATCAGCTTCCCTCCTCCCCTCCGGGAGGCCAGAGCCTCTCTCCAGCTCTACTGCTACATAGTCCAGGTAGCAGCCACGCACCCCGATCGCCTGGAAAGACAGGCTTTTTACAGCCTATCCCGTGACTGACCAAAACCAACTTGAAACTGGAGACCTGGGACGCCGGGATACAGCACACCCACCCAGATCTGCAGCTGTTTTGGGGAAAGCCAACCATAATGGCTGGATATCAGGCATGTACATTTACAGCTGTCAGCAACCTAGTGTTTGCTGAAGATAACCAATTGGCTCCCCCCCCACAAGGCCAGGCCCTCTCTTGGTGGCGCACCTCTATACCAGAGACGACGCCACTCGCCTTACAGAGTTGCAGATAAAAGTCAGAAAGTAGACTTATTTAATATATCATATATATTATATATATATATATAATATATATATTATATATATTATATATATATATATATATTATATATATATATTGTATAATTTATTATATAGGTATTATTTATAATATATATATATATATATATACTATATATACCCGTTATATCTCGAGTTTAAAGCCGAGTTTTCAGCCAAAGAATGAGATGAAAAACTCTACCTCGGCTTATTACTTGAGCTCTCTGTCGGAGTCTGGGCGCTGCGAAGGCCCGGCAGCTGCTGACAGGGACGCATTCAGTTATATGCGACTCCTCAGAGAGCGCATAGAATGTAATGCGATACCGTGGACGCGCACGAAGGTGTACAGGGCCTCTGCGCGGGCTCCGGGCACTGTCCGCGAATCCCTTCACCTTATTTGCGAATCCTCCGGAGCGCATATAGGTGAAGTGATACACACTGCGGGCACAGAGCGAGCGGCTCCGGTGGGCCCCCGACAGTGGTCTTCTCCAGGTGGCCGCAAGCAGGGACTCGCGGCCGCCCCGCAGTTTCCGGAACAGGCAGCAGTGTGTCATCACGCTGCGTAGCGGCCCAAAGGGGGGGGCTGATGACATCATCCCGCTCTGTGGCCGAGGAAGACCATAGGACTCAGCGCGCGGGATGCCCACCGGACAGCAAGGAGGGCGAGCGGCGAGGGAGACGAGCAGCGGGGGAGCAAGGTAAGTGATTGTTTTTGATTTTTTAAACTGCCTACAGCTGGCCCTTACCTGCCTCACAGCTGGCCCTATACCTGCCTACAGCTGGCCATTTACCGCTACAGCTGGCACTATTCCTGCCCGATATATACCTGCCTACAGCTGCCAATATCCTCGCTCTACAGCTGGCCCAATACATGCCCTGTATTATATATATATACATGAGTTTTTGAAAGACCAGGTGTTTCCGATAAAACATATCTTCTATATATATTCTATATATTGTATCTATGTATCTATCTCATATATTTGTTACTCTTAGATTAGGGTAATCTCGCTGTCGTAAAATTCTAATCTATATAACTAATAGTCTATATATTTAATATTCTATCTATTGTATGTATGTCTCTGTCATATATCTATGTATGTAGAATTATATCTAATATTCTTTCTAATATTCTATCATATACTATATATATATATATATATTTATCTTTTCTATGTATGTACAGTATGTCTCTATCTTGCATATTTATATTTTAAAATTATCTTTACAGTTTTATTTTTTACTTTTTTTTATAATCAGGGGGAAGAAACTCTGAGGACAGAAGATATCCTCTCAGTGATTGAGAGAGAAGGAGCCTCTATAGCGGTCATTTTATTCAGCGGAGTGCAATATTACACTGGGCAACTATTTGACATCCCGAAAATCACAGATGAGGGGGTCACACCATCCGTCCCAGAAATGGGTTGGTGGATGCCATTCATGTGTCACGGGTGTGTGGCGGGTTAGGACCCTACTTGCGATTCTGCTATGACATGCTGTAATAATCAGCAGGTAGATCCCCGCAGAGGTGAGAGTAGGTTTTGTCAGCTCATCATCCTGTGTGAACCCATCTCTACAAAATTCTGACTATTATTAAATATGATTGGTCTTTGGTGACTTGAGCTGACTTCCCTGGAGCCAAAGATAACTACAGTGTATGGACCCGGATGGGAAAAAATGGTTATTGAGGTTCAGTGACAGGAAGCAGATAGAAGTGCAGATGTAGCAGGGTTGAGTTTGTCCTTGAACTGTTTTTTTTGTGAATTGTCATGACTTGTGAAAAGCAGGGCTATTATACACTCACGGGCCACTTTATTAGGTACTACACCCTGTCCTACTGCTTCCGTTAACACTTAATTTCTAATCAGCCAATACATGGCGGCTAACTCAGTGCATTTTGGCATGTAGACATGGTCAAAACAAATACTCCAGCAGTACAAACCGAGCATCAGTATGGGGAAGAAAGGAGATTTGAGTGCCTTTGAACGTGGGCATGGTTTGTTGGGTGGCCAGAAGGGCCTGGTCTGAGTATTTCTGAAACTGCTGGGATCTCCTGGGAATTTCCACGCACAAACCATCTTAGGGTTTACAGAGACATGGTCACGAAAAAGAAAAAACATCCAGTGAGCGGCAGTACTGTGGGCGGGATATGCATTGTTGATGCCAGAGAGGTCAATAGGAGAATGGGCAGGAATGGTTCGAGTGATAGAAAGGCAACAGTGACTCAAATAGCCACCCTCGGTTACAACCAAGGTGGAAGAAGCAGCATCTCTTGAATGCCACAGGTACGGCGAACTTTGAGGCAGATGGGCCTACAGCAGGCAGAAGACCACACGGGTGCCACTCCTTTCAGCTAAGAACAGGAAACTGAGGCTCCAATTTGCACAAGCTCATCGAAATTGGGACAGTAGAGATTGTGAAAAAACGTTGCCCTGGTCTGATGAGTCTGATTTCTGCTGCGACATTGGATGGGGTAGGGTCAGGATTTTTGTGTCAACAACATGAAAGCATGGATCCATCCTGCCTTGTTCAACGGTTCAGGCTGGTGGTGTGGTGTCATGTTGCGGGGAATATCTTTCTTGGTCACTCTTTGTGCCCCTTCGAGTACCTATTTGATGCATCGTTGCAACACCTTGTGTAAATCTATGCCACGAAGAATGAGGCAGTTCTGAAGGCAAAAGGGGGTCCAAACCCGTTAATAGCATGGTGTACCTAATAAGTGGCCGAGTGAGTGTATGTCTTGCAGTCCTATGCGAAAACGTCAGTTCATCTATAAAGATGTTGCCAAGAGCAGTGCCAAGCACAGCTCTGCTACAACTGCCTGCAAATCTATGTTGATCTATAAAGTTGAACAATCCACAGGGAAATGTCATTTTAAAGGTCTCCATCCACATATGGGGGGACATGTATGAAAACTTTTTAGGCCGAAGACTGTCTTTTTCGTCCATAGCAACCAATCAGAGCTCATAACGACCACTCAGAGCCCCTTATTAACCAATCAGAGTCCATAGCAACCAATCAGAGCTCATAAAAACCAATCAGAACCCATAACAACCAATCAGAGCTCATAGCCACCAATTAGAGCTCATAGAAACCAATCAGAACCCATAGCAACCAATCAGAGCCCATAGTAACCAATCAGAGCCCATAGTAACCAATCAGAGCCCATAGCAACCAATCAGAGCCCATAACAACCAATAAGAGCTCATAGCAACCAATCAGAGCTCTACTTTCATTTTTTCAGAGCACTATATGAAATGAAAGCTGATTGGTTGCTATGAGCTCTGATTGGTCGCTATGGGCTCTGATTGGTTGCTGTGAGTTCTGATTGGTTAATAGGGGCTCTGATTGGTTGCTATGGGCAACAAAGAAAGTCTTAGACCTGGACAGTTTTCATACATGTGGCCTATGGTGTCTAATTGCTGTTCAAGGGGGTTAAGGCCATAAGAGGGTGGATTTGGGGGCATATACCCATTTTCACTCCTATATCTTGCTAATATCACATAGATCCTGACTGCATTCATCCATTTTAGACTTTTTAAGACATTTAAAATAAAGCAAACAAAATGATGGAGCGCCTCACCATGTTTGTTCGGTCTATTTATATGTACAGTATTATTTATGTATATTGTATGGTGCTAACAAGTATACATACTGTATGTACAGTATGGAAGTGTTATTTATGTGTATTGTATGGTGGCACTAGTTATAAATAACATTGCCATACTGTACATATGTATAACTGGTGCTACCATACAATACACATACACAACATTGCCATGCTGTTCATATGTGTCCAGGGCTGCCATCAGTCATCTATTAACCGTTTCCGGGCCCCATAGGGCCAAATCAAATGGGGCCCCCACCCATTACTAGTTCCTATTTTTTAACATATCAGTGGGCTCCTTTTTTTTTTAGGGCCCCAGACAGGAGTACTGCCCTATTGGCACCCCTGTCCAATGGGGAAAAAAGTATTTAGTCAGCCCCCAATTGTGCAAGTTCTCCCACTTAAAAAGATGCGAGAGGCCTGTAATTGACATCATAGGTCGACCTCAACTATGAGAGACAAAATGAGAGAAAAAATCCAGGAAATCACATTGTCTGATTTGGAAAGAATTTATTTGCCAATTATGGTGGAAAATATGTATTTGGCCAATAACAAAAGTTCCTCTCAATACTTATCCTTTGTTGGCAATGACAGAGGTCAAACGTTTTCTGTAAGTCTTCACAAGGTTGGCGCACACTGTTGCTGGCATGTTGGCCCATTCCTCCATGCAGATCTCCTCTAGAGCAGTGATGTTTTGGGGCTGTCGCTGTGCAACACGGACTTTCAACTCCCTCCAAAGGTCATTATCTGGTGGCACCACTTATACATATGTACAGTATGATTTATGTGTATTATGTGGTGGGGTTGAGATCTGGAGACTGGCTAGGCCACTCTAGGACCTTGAAATGCTTCTTACAAAGCCATTCTTTCGTGGCCCTGGCGGTGTGCTTGGGATCATTGGCATGCTGAATTATATGGTGTATTATATGGTGGCACCACTTATACATATGTACAGTATGATTTATGTGTATTATATGGTGGCACCACTTATACATATGTACAGTATGATTTATGTGTATTATGTGGTGGGGTTGAGATCTGGAGACTGGCTAGGCTACTCTAGGACCTTGAAATGCTTCTTACAAAGCCATTCTTTCGTGGCCCTGGCGGTGTGCTTGGGATCATTGGCATGCTGAAAGACCCAGATACGTTTCATCTTCAATGTCCTTGCTGATGGAAGGAGGTTTGCACTCAAAATCTCACGATACATGGCCCCATTCATTCCTTCATGTACACGGATCAGTCATGCTTCACAGGAGGTATGGTGTTCTTTGGATGCAACTCCGCATTCTCTCTCCTCCAAACACGACGATTTGTGTTTCTACCAAACAGTTCTACTTTGGTTTCATCTGATCATATGACCTTCTCCAAGTGCTCTTCTGGATCATCCAAATGCTCTCTAGCAAACTTCAGACGGGCCCGGACATGTCCTGGCTTAAGAAGAGGGACATGTCTTGCACTGCAGGATCTGAGTCCCTGGCGGTGTAGTGTGTTATTGATGGCAGCCTTTGCTATGTTGGTACCAGCTCTCTGCAGGTCATTCACTAGGTCCCTCGTGTGGTTCTGGGATTTTTACTCACCGTTCTTATGATCATTTTGACTCCACAGGGTGAGATCTTGCGTGGAGCCCCAGATTGAGGGATCTTATCTTGTATGTCTTCCATTTTCTAATTATTGCTCCCACAGTTGATTTCTTGACACCAAGCTGCTTGCCTATTGCAGATTCAGTCTTCCCAGCCTGGTGCAGGGCTACAATTTTGTTTCTGGTGTCCTTCGCCAGCTCTTTGGTCTTCACCATAGTGGAGTTTGGAGTGTGACTGTTTGAGGTTGTGGACAGGTGTCTTTTATACTGATAACAAGTTCAAACAGGAGCCATTACTACAGGTAATGAGTCAATGTAATTTTGTGGATTTGTTTTCTCATTTCGTCTCTCATAGTTGAGGTCGACCTATGATGGCAATTACAGGCCTCTCTCATCTATTTAAGTGGGAGAACTTGCACAGTTGGTGGCTGACTAAATACTTTTTTTCCCCACTGTATGTTTTTTCCCC
>JAODAL010047363.1:0-30006 GCA_025379985.1 Phyllomedusa bahiana
AACCCCCCCCACGACCAGGGCTGAAAGGCCGTGTGCGTGAATCACTTTTTCTTGACGGCAGAAAAATTGGTTTTTTAGGACCGGGGGTAGCAATTTTTTTTTGTAACTGAATAACTGTTTTGGTGTTTAGTCCTGCTTTATCTGTGAAGACTTTCAATCTGCTGTTTAGAATGGGTTTTTTTTTTGATCAAATTCACAAGTTATATTTGTTATTTGAGTGAACATTTTCACAGGACCCTTTAGAGGCTTTTTGTGCTCTGGCGTGTGCCCTGTCGTGTGGTTTTGCCCAGGGATTTGTTTACATTTCATAAGTGTTAGCAGAAAAGGTTTCCCCTGACAGTGCCATCTTTGGGCTGTTTTTGCTGCCTTGAATCCACTTTTTGTACTTTTTAAATTAGTTCATTAATTTTTGAGACGCCCTTTGGTTTCCCTCACTCCCCCTCCCCTCTCCCTCTGTCCCCTGCGTTCATAAATCAGCGTGTTTGTTGACATCTTCCCTTCTTTATAAAGGAGGTCAGAATTTTGGTCGGGGTGGAAAACCCCTTTTTTAAATGACGATTTATAGGGGGTCGTTACAAAGGGGCGTCCCAAAAGGGGTATTTATTTATTTTTTATTTTTTTTGGGGCGATTGGCGTTTAAAAGGGGGGGAAAAGGGCGGTGTACTTTTTTTATTTTATTTTTCGTGTTTGTTTTTATTGCTTTTCATTTTTTGTTTTTATTTTTTTTAATTTTTTTATTTTTTTTTTTTCATTTCCCCCTAGGGGATTTGAATGAGAGATCTTTAGATCTTCATTCAATAGGAATCAGTACATTGCTTTTCTTTGAGGGTTTCCCTATGAAAAAACTGTCAGTCACGATGCGGGCCGCCCAAGGGACCGGCCGGGCATCGTGAGTCAGATAAAACCCCGGAAGGATTTTGTGCCCCCGTGCTGTCTGTAGGGAAGGCAGGAGCGCACGGATCGCCCGACCGGCGTGCTGCCGCCGACGGGGGTCCCTCCCACGTTCTCTTTTATTGTGACCTGATGGTCGCGATAATTGAGGGGTAAACCCCCCCCCCCCCAACCGGAGCGAAACCGGGGGGCGGGGGCCCACGCGCGGGATGTAGCTGTAATATACAGCTGACAATGGGGGGTTGTAGGAAGGTTTTTTTGGGGCCGTGCCCGAATATAATGCCGCTGCCCGAATGTTCCCTCCCCCGCCCCACTTGTAAGTGCGCCCCCATGTTGGATTTTATTTACCAACGTGGGCACACTATTGTCAGAGGCTCCGCGGCTCCCTGTAGTGCTGCGCTCTGCACAGGGAGGGGGGGGGCGGGGGAGAGCGTCGTGTGAGGGTGCGGCCTGCGCGTGCTTTGTCTGGAGGGGGAGAGAGGCTGGGGAAAGCCTGGGGGCCGGCCCCCTTCCCCCTTTTTCCCCCCCCTTTCCCCCTCCTCTCGGCAGTGGGTGATAAAACCCTGCAGAGCGCGGGGGAGATTGGGTATTTACAGGGAGGCTGGGGGAATATTTCTTTCTTAACTTTATGTAAGTTGGGGGCCAATAGAACAAGCATTGTTGTCAGCTCTGTCGCCCACAGAGCTAACATTCATGTACAGTTAATTGATAATTGGGTCAGTATTATATACTGCCCACGGGCTGTCGAATACTGAAATTTTTCGCAGTGGGGGTCAGTGGATCCCCAAGCGGGACAGTTTTTGCAGTTAAAACAGCTTGTGGGTCACCGTACATATGTTTATTACTTTGCAACCCTTCTGCTTAATATATATATATATATATATTTTAAAATATAAATTTTTAAATATAAAATATTATTTATATATATTTATAAAATATTAAATATTATATAATATTTGTAATAAGGGGAAAAGGGATAATTATACAAATTGAAGGTCAACACAAAGGGGGGACGGGGGGTAAGGCCTTTTCTCAATTTCAATTTTTAAAAACTGCCCCAATGGGGGTTTTTAATGGCAAATTTAAGGTTCGCTTTTTCTGGAAATTTTTCTTTGGGAAATTGAGAGGTTAGCCTTTTTCCTGGGGCCCCCGGGGGGGGGGGGGGGGGCGCGGGGGGACTCCACTCCGGGGTTTCCCTGGAGTATAAAATCGAGGAAAGCTATATGGTGGTTACACCCCTGGTTTCCTTAAAAGCCTTGGGGGGAGCCCTGCTGGAAAAAACCGGGGGGTTTTGGAACTTGGGGCTGACATTAAGTGACCTCTGTTTTAGGCCAGACGGGCAGGGTTTTGTTTTTGTTTTGTTTGTGCATGCTTGACGTTGTCTTTCTGTTTGTGCAAAATAAAATACAGAACCCTGTATTTTCACCGGGGAATAGTCTCTGTCTCTCCCCCGAACCGGAGTCAAGATCCAGGCCGAAAAGCTCACACATGGTGGGGGAGCATTGGGCAAAATAGAGGAAGTATCCTTTTTGAGACGGGGAAAAAAAACGTATGTCCTGGGTGCAAGCAGCTACCCCGGTCAGCAGAGGCGGCTAAAATGGATGAGTTGGGGAAAGCAGCTAATTCAACCAAACGCTAACCCTCCAGTGATGGCGGCCAGCCAGCAGAAAAGCGCACGAAGAGACCCCGGGGCAAGCTGAGACGAATCCCTTTTTTTTGAGACCCCCAAACCCCCGGGTGAAGGAACAAAGCAGGAAAAACCACACGCTGCAGCAACAGAAGCCCTGGCTGCAAGGCCGAATACAACAAGGCTCGGTTCACGGCCCGCAGTTGGTGCGGTTTCCCTGCGCAAGTTTCCGGGGGATGCGACATCGGGGGCCTCCTGGGGACTTTAGCGGAAGAAGAGAGAGCAGTGCCGGGGCCATGGGCGGTGTCCGGGCCCCCTTCTAAGGGGCGAACCGCAAAAGGGCCCTACTTGCCTGGTGCCAAATGCCAAGGACTACAAAAACGGGGGGGAGATCCGGGCCCCCGACTGGGGGTCACCCGGCCGTAGGGCCCAGAGAGTACAAGCCTGGGGTTTAAAATCCGGCCAAGCCCGCCGGGTAAAAAAAATGTACGTACCTTTTCCCACATTCCGAAAAGGGCCCTACGCCGGGACCCAAAACCCCTGCCCGGGTGGTTGACGGGGGCTTGACCGTTTTGTGGGGCCCTTCCATAAAGCTCCAAGGGGTGCGTGGGGTACACCACCCCAAAAGCGGGGGGACAAATTTGGGTCGGGGTTGGGGAACGGTAAGCGTACAGAGGAGTTCTGCGGGGTCCAAATACCGGGGGAATCCGCAACCTCCCCGCGGGAAAGACTGCTCCTGTCCCAAAGGGGGTTTCCCCGGGTTTAGGGAAAGGGGGGAGAGGCCCCCTACCCCAAAACGGGGCCCTGTTTCTAAGGCCCGGGGACCCCTTGTTGCTGGGTGAAGGATGGGACTTTGGCGGCACTTTTGCAGGGCGGGAGGAACCCATGGAATGGGGTTTTGGGGAGGCACCCCCTGGTTTGCCGGCCGTCAATTCCCCCCGGGGGTCGCGCTGGAAAGGACCACAAGATCCCCCTTTTACCATTAAAGGACATTTGGTGCAGGCCCCTGGACCGGGGAGCTTAGTCCCTTGTGCAACCCCAATGGTGAGCCCAGAGAAAACTACCCTCAGCGGATGGGGGTATTTTTATAATGGGGACCCCAGGGACTCCCCACCCATATGGAATAGGACTGCCTGGGGACCCAACTTTGAGGTGGCCGTGGTGACCAGTTTCCCTCACGGGCCATTTTGGCTGTAAATTTCCGCTTTTTGGGCCCTGTGGGGAAATAAAACCAAAAAATGTATAATGATTTTTCCCGTAAATAGTGTGCCAAAAAAGTGGAATGTTAACCGGGCCCTTTTCCTTGTGGGTCCGGCTGGAGACCCGGGAGACCCCCTCTGAGTTAGAACTCCCCCTGCCAGTTGGAGGGAATTTTGGCACAAAACAGGGGGGGACCCTAAGGGGAAAAAACGCTTGGAAAAGCGTAAAGGTCATTGTTGGAGAGCGGGAAAGGGGAGGGTTGGTCTCCCCGCATTCCCGTACGGGACAATTTATTTCCCGGGTGGAAAGACGCCAACAAGGGGTGGAACATTTTGGTGTCCCCCAAACACTGTCCGTATGATCTTAGAGTGGACTTTCCCCATGTGTTGGGGGGGACATTGGGGCGGGAAAATAGGGGCGGGTGGAGCGTAATTTCTGGCCCGGCATTTAACAAGGCAGTGGATAAATTCTGTCGTCCTGTGGGGAGGTCGGGTCCACCCCCCTAGACCCCATTTCCGGAGTCCTTGGTTCTCCCCTTTAGGGTCCCTTTAGCGGTTTGGGCATGGGGTTTGGTCGGTCCCTCCCAAATCAGCTAGAGGGCCCCCAAATCTTGGTTGTATGGATTTTCCCACCCACCCTAAGCTATAGCCTAGAATCCCCCTTTAAAAGGGGTATAGGGAGGGGTTTCACTATTCCCCCGTCGGGGATCCCCAGGAGACCTGACCATCGGGGACCCCGTTTTTGTCCAAGGAAAACCAAAAGCTATGCCGTCTGTAAAAATTCCCCACCTGCGCACTCGTTTTACCACCCCCAGCCGATGGTCTGGTTGGGGCGCTTAAAAAACCCTTTAAAAGGGCATTTAAAAAAAGGTGGGGGACGGGGGTAGGGATTGGGACCACCTGTTCCCCTATCTTATTTTCCCATGGGGAAGCCCACAGCATCCAGGGGGTTCTCTCCATTCGATTTGCTTAGGGAGACACCCCCGGGGGGCTCTGGAATACCGGAAAACATGGGAGCAAAGAAAAACCCCCTTACGAAGTGTCATAGAGCTAAGCCGAATGGGGACGGATCGCGGCGTTACCCTTTGAAAGGGGAGAAATGCTACGGCCCAGGAAGCCCAGACAGGGTTACAACAGGGCCGCAAGAGTCAGGTTTTTCAGCCCGGGGGCGGGTGCTGTACTTGTACCAACTGTAGGGCAAGTTTCCCATAAATGGGAAAGGCCCCCTTTAGAGATCTGTGAAAGGGGGGGTAGGGGAATTACAAGGGTTTTCCAGCCCGGGAAAAAAAAACCCTACCCAAATTTTCCCTATTTAAACCCCACAACCCTGGGAAGGACCCAAAAAAGCTGGGGCTGCAAGGGGGGTCAGGGGGGGCCCAAACAAGGTGTTACCCCCGTCCTTTGCGGAGTCCCTTGTCGGGTCCAGGACAGGGAGGTCAGGAGTTCCTACGAGGAACGGGGGATTCTCTGAACTGCCTGGCCGGACAGTGTCACCAACATGACATTGTCCCGAGCCCGGCCAAAAAAGGGGGGGCTGAACCATACAGGTTGCCCGAAGCCCCGAGGAAGCCATTTTAGAAAAGTGAGGAAAATGAGCCCCGGGGGTAATAAGAAGTCCCAAAGTGGGGGCCGCCCCATCGTGATTATCCCCCAAGCAATGGTAGCTTTGGGGTTTTTAATGACTTTCCCCAAGTTAAATGAAGTCTCCAAATTCATGCCTACCCCTGCCAAGGGGCGCGGCTGATCAGAGGTTGGGACCAGCGGGTTTTTGCCACCCTTTGACCTCACCAAAGGGGATTGGAGGTTCCCCTCACAGATAGGCCAAAGGAAACGGCATTTTTCCCCCGAGGGACATTCCCCGTAGTCGTCCTTCCCCTTTTTTTTGATGGGGCCCTGCGACCCTTTTAAGGTTAAAGGACATCATCCTGAGCTATAAAAAACTATGCGCGCTACTGGATGTGTGGGTCTACAGTGCGATTGGGGGGTTCGCTTGGTAAGGTGCAACGTCCCAACGCGATGGGGGGGGCTAAAGGCCAACCCACGAAGTGGCAATAGGGCTAGAGGGGGCTCGCTACCTCGGGGTTAAAAATTGGCGAGGGGGCATCAAACCCAGGTAGACAACTCGAGGCCCTTCAAAAATTGGCCTAACCCGTGTCCAAGAAACAGGGTTTGGCCCTTTCCTTTGGATTGCAGGGGTTTTCTACAGGAGGTTTGTGCCAGCCTTTGCCACAATAAGTGCCCCCTCACGCTTCACAAGAACCCGGAGGTGGCAAGCCCTTTCTGAAAAAAAGGGGACCTGAAGACCTGTATGGTTACCCGATTTCAGAAGGAATTCTAGTACAGAGGGCCTAGAGGTGGTTTGGTGCAGTCCTTCCCAAAGGGTTAATGGGGAAGAGCCCCGTCGGGGACCCGCCGGAAGCTGTCGGCGGGAAAAATACTCGATTGAGAGGGGAATGTTGGGTCGAAAATGGGCAACGAGGCGGAGGTACTATTGGTGGGGAGAATTTTTGGGTGATCATGTCATCCCCATTGAAATGGATGGCCCCCAAAAAAAGGGAAAAGCGAGGGGGGACGGGGTTTCCGGGCCCAAGGATTTTTGTTTTTGTGAAACCGTCCAGGGGCTCAAAAAAAGCAAACGCGACGATTATCTAGAGTATAGTTTGGGGGGGACAAGGTGCCCCCCCAGGGTTAGAGGGGGGGGGGGGGATTGTAAGGTGGCAGCAGAGGGGTACAAGGAGGTAATCCCGGCCGGGGCCGGGATGCACCTTTCAATTCCCAAAAAACAGCCCCAAGGGAAGGGGACTTGGGGAATGAAAGGCAAACTTCAAAAAGGTGTCACAGTTTTGGCTGTCAAAAATTGTTTTTAAAATGCGTTTAAAATGTTAGAGGCTTCAGCCATTTCCGGGTTTGGCCCTTTTATTTTGGGGTTTAGCATTTGGGAGGGGGGGGTGCTCCCTTCCATGGGGCCCCTCCCGGGTTTCCTGGGGTATTAAAAAATCGCAGGGAAGCTGACTATGGGGGTTTTAAACCCTGGCTACCTTTAAGCCTTGGTGGAGCTGTGGAAAACCGCAGGGGGAACTTGCAGATACAGTAAGTGACCTCGTTTGTTAGAGCCCAACGGGCAGGCGTTTTTTTTTGTGTTTGGATGCCTTGCACGTTGTACTTTCTGTTTGCTGCTAAAAAATACGAAGCCCTGTATTTTTACCGGAATACATCTTGTCTCTGCCTGAACACGTGAGTCAAAATCCAGAGCCCCCTAAAAACCCAATTGTATGCTGACCCAGGCTGTTCATAGCATACGTCAGCTCTGTTGAATACAGAACAGTGTATTGCAAAATTTTGCCCCCCCTTTTGCTCCGAAACCCGGGCCTAAAAATGTAATTTAAAAAAAAAAAAAAGTTTTAAAATATAAAAGTAATAAAACGATTAAAAAATCCAATAGCCCCTTTGTTTTTAAAAAAAAAAAAGTTACACAAATTGGTATCGCTGCATTTGTTAAAAGCCCGTTTAATAAAATATAATATCATTTATCCTCCGGGAAACCCTGAGGAAAAAAAAAAAATCCCAAACCCAAATTGTTGGGGTTTTTTCATTTTGGGCCTTATCTATGAAAAGCAGTAAGATTTGGTTTCCCATAGCGACCAACCAAGCCCATAGCGACCAACAGAGCCCATGCCACTAAACAGAACTCACAGTAACCAAAACAGAGCCAAACAACCAAAAGACCTCCCTTTTTTTCATTTTAGTTTCTCTGAAAAAATAAAAACTGACTCGATTGGTTGCTATGGTCAAAGAAGTCTTAGCCCACACAGTTTTCATACATGTCCCCTTATCCTTAATGGGGAAAACAGGGTATTTGCTCCCTGGGTTTGCTGTTTTTCCCCAATTTAATCAAAATAGTTTGATTTTAAATTTGCAGTAAGTAACAAAATTTTTGGTTTTGGGGGGGTCTATAACCTGCCTATCTACTGAGTGACATATCAAAACCCACTGGGGAACCCATAACCCTCAACCTATACATAGGGTTATGCATTAAAAAACCTATAAAAACCCACTTGGGGGGCCTATTTACCACTTACTTTTTAGGGGGGCCCATATCCTACATCCTTAAGGGTATGCTGTGGGACAAGACGGGTAGGAATGGCTGTGATTTTTTTTCGTGGCCCTTTTTTTAACCTTAGGTGTTTTCCTAAATGTAAGGATCCATTTGACTGTTGTGGATTTTAATTCCGTTTCCCCCCCTGTTTGGGTGTAAAATGAAGGTTTTTTGCTCTCCCTAGACCCTTTTTTGGTCATCGGCGATATCTTATCGACCATCGAAAATCTTGTCGATGATGGGCCAAGTAATCCTCAACATTCGCAGTACGAAGTTAACATGGCCGACAAGCACGGGGCGGACTCGGGTGTTTAGCCACCGAATGGGGGCAGGGGAAAAAGCTCGCACCATCTTGCAAGTTTTGAAGGCCACCAAAATGGTCGTGCGGACTTTCCCCTTTTGCAGAAGGATTTTTGGTGATTTTGTTCTTGGGAAAATTGTTGGAACTCCCGAAAAAGAGGTCCCACCCGCGGGCGGAGGAGGAGGGGGAAAACAGAGCACACAGACCTTTCTCTCCATCGAATCCAGAAGGCCCGACCGTTTCACAACTTTATCGGTCTTCATTAGGCAGTGGTTCGGGGTCCAGGGCTAGAGCAAGGCAGCGGTACAGCATCGGAGGCAAGTCAGGGATGTGTTGAAGCTGAGGCGGAGGAAGTGGAGGAGGAGGATGAGATATTCCTGGACACCCATGTTACCGATGTCCCTGCCTTGGAAAGAGGTTGGCACGGATTTGAGGTGGAGGAGGAAGATGAGGAAGATTAATTTGCTAGTGCCCCTCGACCGAGAGGCTTGGGAAATTGAGGCTCCATCTCTCACATGAGTGCTTGGATGCTCCATTTCCTCCAACATGATCCCCGCATTAAGGCCATCAAAATGAACAACAGTTACTGTGTGGCCACCCTCCTCGATCCCCGGTACAAAGCAAAACTCAGCACTTTACTTCCACCCACCCAAATAGAGAGTAAATTGCAGGGATTGGAGACCGTGATGATTGATCAACTGGAGACATCTGTTGTGTCTGCTTCACGTTCTTCAAATGTCACGGTGGAACAATGTCAGCAACGTGACAGCAGTAGAGTGCCAGGTAGCTGCAGCAGCAGGTATTGTGGCAGAAGCCTAATGGGTGACCTCTGGCAAACCTTATTTACCACCTCACCAACGCATGTAATGCAGGGAACACAGAGTCCGGCTTAAAATCATGGTGCACGACTATCTGCGTCTCAACACCGATGTTTTTGGATATGTTCCGGACCCAATCGACTTCTGGGATGAATGGTCCGAGCTCGCTCGCCACGCCATAGAGGTGTTGTCCTGCCCAGCAGCCAGCTATCTGAACGAACCTTCAGCACAGCTGGAGGAGTCTTTACAGACAAACGCATCCGGCTTTCCATTGATAATTTGGATCGTTTGACCTTCATCAAGATGAATCAGGCATGGATCTCTGATGTTGTGGCCCCAATTGCCGAGGTCACCGATTAGTTGCCGGTCTACTTCACATTCCTCTTTCAAAAGAAATGGTCCTCTTAAAAAAAATTTTTTAAAATGATCATTTCTTACTGCAATTTTTATTCTCAGTTCCCAAAAGGTCGTTTTGCGGTGAGGAGACTGTAAAAGACACCAATTGTACACAGTTTCATGAAAAAACCGTATTCCATTTACTCGCTTCTTCATTAAAAAATTTTGCAACGTCAATGGTTTTGGGGTCATGGCACTGTGAGATACAGCTATAATCAAGGTCCTTTGGAACTGAAATGTGGCTTCAAAGTGGCATTTCTCCCTCACAATTTTTAACAGTGGCTGAGAAGTCATTTTTATAATTTTTTTTTTGATCATGTTGCTGTTAAATACAGCTATACTACAGGTCCTATTTTAAAAAATGTGGTTTCTAACAGACATTTGTTCTTCACAATTGTCAACAGTGACTGAAGGGGCAAGTTTTGAATTTTTGGGGGCATGTTGCTGTGAAATACAGCTATTCTACAGGTTCTATTGTAAAAATTTTGTTTTTTAACAGACATTTGTTCTTCACAATTGTCAACAGTGGCTGAAGGGTCATGTTTTAAATTTTATGGGGCATGGTGCTGTCAAAAACAGGAATTGGTAGGACACTGTTAATGGAAACATATTGCAAAATGACTTGTTTTTGCAAGATCTTTAACATAGCTAGCAATCCCTGTAGTGAGACAACTCGTTTAATACAATTAAAAAAAAGAGAAACAAAGACATGGTGGGATTCCATCCTATTTTAAAAATGTGTTTTCTAGAATTAAACTACTAAAAAACTTGCATGTACAAAATAGCTGATACAAATATTCCTCTGAATTGTACAAGGGAGGTACAGGAAGACTTGAACAGATGTAGGTTATTCAGAGGACATGGAGTATGGAGCACGGACAGAGAACAGAGACAATTTCCTCCAGCACATTGAGTAAAACGAGAAAAAAAAGCCAAGAAAAAGGGCACCTGGGTGGAACAGGAGCGTCAACCACCAACATTTCCAAGTGAAGCTCAATTGGTGCGCACTCATACGGTAGGGCAAGCGCACTCGTAGAGGCAGAAATTTCTCAAGCGCTATCCAGGTCTTGACTGTGTACTGAGGAAAGCTTGAGGTTTTAGCTCACACTTCCGCTTCCACACTCTGCTTCAGCACGACTGTTTTCGTTGCTGTGTCATAAGGGCATTTTCACCGTGTTAATAGATGACGGACGCCAGCCTGGGCTCTTGTAGTATCCAGCACTGGCAGTGTGCTTTGTCATCATGTTGCCTGCACACAGGGCCGCCAACAGAAATTTCAGGGCCGGGTGGAAGGGTAGGTAGCCAGGCAGGCAGGCCGGGGGCCGGGTGGAAGGGTAGGTAGCCAGGCAGGCAGGCAGGTGGCTGGGTGAAAGGTAAGGTAGCCTGGCAGGTGGCTGGGTGGAAGGGTAGGTAGCCTGGCAGGTGGCTGGGTGGAAGAGTAGATAGCCAGGCAAGTGGCCGGGTGGAAGGGTAGGTAGCCAGGCAGGCAGGTGACCGGGTGGAATGGTAGATAGGCAGGCAGGTGGAAGAGCAGGTAGCCAGGCAGACAGGTGGCCGGGTGGGGCCCCCCTCCTACAGAGTAAGGGGCCCGCACTCCTAATTACAGCTAACACTAATGTATCAACTTACTTTTCCTGCGCTGTAACCGGAGCCGGGCCCTCCTCTCTCTGCCCGTGCGGCTTTTGCCCAATGGTGGGATGCAGGAAAATTTGAATCAGTGAAGCCCCGCCCATGGAGGGGAGTGGCCACACTGATTTAGTTAGCCCACCGGCAGAGTGAGAAGAGGGCCCGCTTGCTCTGGTCACAGCGCGCAGGAGGAGTAAGTAGAGCACATTCTGCGCATGTCAATCAGCGCAGCTGTGACCGGACCTGCAGCGTGGCCGCTCCCCCTGCCCCCCACTCTCGGCAGCGCTGCGCCGCCGGGCCCCAGCCGCACATAGCGGCTCTGCACATGTGCTGCACGCACCATGGCCTGTTTCTCTGGAGCAGTTCTGTGAAGCAAGGGGGCCCCCCCTTGCTTCATAGACCCACCGGGCCCCGTACGGGAGTACTGCCTGTACCCCCCCTAATGGCGGGCCTGCCTGTACGGCCTGAAAACATCACGCCGCCTGCGCTGGAATAAAGAGCGCATTGGAGCAGTGGGGGAGAGAGGAAAGTGTGTGTGTGTGTGTGTATATATGTGTGTATATATAGATATATATTTCTTTTAAACCGTGCCTATGTGGGACATTAAACTGCATATACCGGTATATGTAATTTTATTGGTATCCATTTTTATTTTTGAAATTTACGAGTAGCCGCTTAATTTTCCACATTAGGTTTATACTTGAGTCAATAAGTTTTCCCAGTCTTTTGTGGCAAAATTAGGTGTCTCGGCTTATATTTGGGTCGGCTTATACTTGAGTATATGCGGTTGTTGGTGTTTCATAGTTTCAAGGTAAATACATCACATGACACGCAAATGTGTTAAGTAAAGGCAGTTACAATTTTCATATTTTCAAACCTCTTAAAATACACAAACAAGTCATGAATGTAAACAAATTCAGTTGAATGTGTCCAAACATGTTGCCGTGTCAGGTCAAAAACCTTTATCCAGCAACATAGTCAGAGTTCCCCCTTCCACACGCAGTCAGGCACGTTGGTTATAGCCAAAGCTGCAGCATTGTCTTTCTGGCGGATGTCGCCAGTATGTGTGGTAGATGTACTTCCTTCTTTGTATAATCAGAGTTTTCTCTGTCCACATACCCAAAAAGTGCCCATGAGGCGCACAGGGTGAAGGAACTGACCAGATATTTTCAGATGCAGAGTGCTATTACATAGTGCAGAATGCTATCACAATGTTTTTGTATCTCCGGGCATTCTCATAGACCAAGATACAGATCTGCTCCAGAGGAACCACACCTAAAACAATCACTGATGGTATATCTCCCCATCCTAAATCCTCTTATGGGCGTTAAGTATGAGTTATGCGCCACTTTGAGGTGCATTTCTACATACTGTGCTGAGGGTAAAAATCTACTTGAGTCAATCAGGGCGTTCAAGATAAGTGTCGAATTCAGTATAGGATTCCGTTGCTCCCATCTAGCTAACTGCGAGGGAGTCGGTGTATAGTCACTAGTCCCTAGGATAAATTTATATATGGAAGACTGGTGGGAGTGTATGACAGTTTGAGGATATATAGTCTAAAGATCTGCATATGAGTATGGTCTACGAATCAAGGGATCGTATGCCCTGCTGATGCAATCTTTTGAACATTCCATGTGGTCTGCCATCTTGGAACCCCAAGTTTAGAGAATGACTAGGTGACAGTCTGATATTTTAATTTTTTTTTGTCCAGGCTCTCCAGATTGGCATTAATAACGCGTTATTACGTGTATCTAAAGGAATCTGATCATAAGACGTGTAAAAAAATGTATGAGGAAAATTCCTGGCAGAAATAAGCGATACAGGAACCTACTAGTACAGTGTTTCCCAACTCCAGTCCTCAAGGCCCACCAACAGGACATGTTTTCAGCATCTCCCACAGAATGCACTGACCATAATGAAATCACCTGTGCAGCATAATGAAATCACCTGTGCAATGCTAAGGAAAGCCAGAAAACATGACCTGTTGGTGGGCCTTGAGGACTGGAGTTGGGGACCCCTGTACTAGTAAATATTTCCATACTTTGTTTCCAATCTGTGATATACTGACCCAGTGCTGCTAAATTGTAAAAATGTTTGTTGGGGAATCCAAGGCCTCCGTTAGTTTGAGGCTGCTGGAAGAGATGTAAGGGGATTCCTGCCTGTTTGCCGTTCCGTATAAACATCCAAAATAAAGCATTCATTTTTTTTTTTTTTTTTGTCTCTGGGCTGAAGATGTATGGGTAGCATCTGGAGTAATTATTATCGTCTTGGAAATTCAATCATTTTAATGAGGTTAGCCCTCCCCATGAAGTCGAGTGATGTTTATTTGCCCACGTTTTTAATGTTTGTATTACAGATGCGATGTATTTTGCAATATTTTCTTGATAAAGTCATGTAGGAGCCCTGGCAAGCTTTACACCCATATATCGCAGACAGGAGGTACAACATCAGATTCTGTGATGAGGACCATAAAGGTTTAGCAGGACCTTTTAGCAAGAGCCCCTCACTTTTGTTGACATTAGTGTCATACCGCGAGAGGTGTTCCTTCTCCTGTGTCATTGTCAATACATGTGCCAATATTTGTTTTGGTTTTGAGATCATCAACAATAAATCATCCACATCTGCAGTAAACTTCAGTACACACCCCGATTTAATTATTCCTTGGAATGTTGCCTCCTTGGAGATTTAGTGTAAGAGTGGGTCAATGTAGCAATTAATTAATTTTGGCCACCCCTTTTTTTTTTTTTTAGTTCCCCCAGAAAAGGTCTATAGTTTGTGTGATGTGGCCATTAATAAAAGGTGGTACTATTTCAATGCAGATGGTCTAAAAAGTTTATAAAATTGTATCCAAATCCTCTCCATGCCAGGGTGGCATTTAGAAATGGCCAGGAGACCTTATCGAAAGACTTCTCAGTGTTCAGACTTCACAGCATGGACACTGAATGCACTGGTACTTGAGCTGCCAGGATTGCTGCTGTGGCCACTCTAACACTTGGAGTAGAATGTCGATCTGCAATAAATCCCAAATTGTCTAATAGGTTGTAATCATGGTTTAATAGGGATATAGGCTTATAAGACATGAGGAGGGTGGGATCCTTATCCGACTTCTAAAACAATATTGTTCTGGCATTAAAAAAGGATCCCACTTCTTGAGAATGTATAAATATTTGATTAAACATTTTTATTAAATAAGGGGCTACCTCTCTTTTGAGGATTTTTAAAAAATTTGTCCGAAAAACCATCTGGGTCAGGCGTTTTGTCATTAGCGGATGAGGTAATAACGGTGCATACCTCCATCCTCCGAAATGTCATGCTCAAGATTGACACGCTGTTCCGTAGAGATAGCCAGTGTATATACCATATCCTTTAGTCTCATCGTCAGGATTAGCTCTATACAGTGTTTCATAGTATTCCATGAATGCCTACTCAATTTAAACTGGGTCCCTTATGATGCATTCTGATTCCGGGCCTTCCACTGAGGATATAGGAGGTTGCATCTTCCATGGTTTTGTCATGCTTGACAATAATTCACCCTGCCTGCTGCCCCAGCAGTAAAATCGATTCTGTACCACTCTGTTGTGCCAGACCGTATGGCCTCGTAAGAAGGTCTCAAGAAGACTCTCTCATCCCCTCCCCACAGACAAAAGAGGAATTAACTACATATGCATTCTGGGCTGTTTACAGTTTAGAATGTAGGACCTTTTTTGTTATATTCCTTATGTTTCATACTAACATAATTTTAATTAAAATAATATTGCCTCAGAGCACTGCTTTAGCAGTCATCCACAACGGGTGAACATTGTCTTCATGGGTGATGTTATCATGTAAGTATTGTTTCCAAAGTGAGTTTAAGAATTCACGAAAATCATCCGATTCATGTCGGTAATTTGGAAATCTTCATATCCAGGACCTAGAGAAAGAAGCTACAGTGACCAGCGTCAATATGATGGGGGCATGGTTCGAGATTGCTATGGGGCATATATCTGACTCGATTACGTCTGAGTAAAACGAAATGGAAACCATGGCTAGACCTATGTGAGAGAATGTGCTGCTGAGTAGAAGGTATAGGTTTTTGTCCCTTGGGTTAGTGGCCCTCCATTGATCAAAAGCCTCTAAGCTGTCTGACAATAGCACTATTGATGGGTGCATTGAATCTCCTTCTTGAGTTAGATCTGTCTATGTTGGGATTTGGGGCAAGATTAAAGTCTCCTAGTAATAAAAGATTTGTGTGGTCCCTCTGAAGCAATAAGTTCGTAATGTCAGCATAAAAAGCGTCATTGGGTAAGTTGAGCGCATAGAGGTTGCACAGTATGTATGTTGTGTTGCTATCTGCATTCTAAGATAGATAAAACGGCCTTTTGGCTCAGTATATTGGTCTACCATCAACTGAACTAGGCCTTTTCTGAAATAGATGGCCACACCATGGGTTTCAGTTTTGTAATTTGCTAGCACTGGGGGATCAAGCCAGGGGCACAAAATTGTATGTTCTCCAGTGTGTTTCCTGCAAGCAGATGACATCTGCCTTCAGCCTTTTAAAATGGAGGAGGATTTTCCTCTGTTTTTCCAGGGTGCTAAGCCTTGCCGCATTCCAGGATACAATACCATACCATTTTACAAGTCACTGGTGAGACCACACATGGAATATTGTGTACAGTTTGGGGCACAAGTTCACAGAAAAGACATGGTAGAGCTTGAATAGGTTCAAAAGCGGGCAACAAAAATGATGAAAGGACTGCATAGAGTAAAATACCCAGAAAATTTGACAAGATTAGGGTTATTTAATTTCGAGAAAAGACTGCTTCATGGGGACATAATAAATATGTTTAAATATATTAAAGGTCACTATAGAGATCTCTCCCAAGAACTATCTATACCACGACTGTATTGAGGGGGCATCCTCTTCGCCAAGAGGAAAGAACATTTCTGCATAAACATAGAAAGGGATTCTTTACTGTAAGAGCAGTGAGCCTGTGGAACTCTCTGCTAGAGGAACTTGTCATGGTTAATTCACTAAAAGAGTTCAGCGGGTCTGGATGCATTTCTAGAGTGTAATAATATAACAGGTTTATAGGGATTCGGATTCTGAAGAAGGGTCGTTTGATTCAGGGGTTTATTGTGATTTCCAGATTAGAGTCGGGAAGAAATTTTTTCCCTAAAATGAGGACAATTGGCTTCTACCTCACGGGGGTTTTTGATCCTCTGGATCAACACTGTAACACAATAGGCTGAACTTTATAGACTTCTATCTTTTTTCAGCCTTTACAAACTATGTAACCTTTAGTTCAGTGAGTGGCCAACCCTCCACCTCGGCATCCAAGATTTAACTCGTGCCTTGTTCAGGGCTGTGGAGTCGGAGTCGGTGGCTATTTTGCAAGAGTCTGAGTCGTCATAAAATGGACCGACTCAGACTCCCAAAATATATAATAAGTTGTCCAGTTCGATGCAGTGCAAAGAGCAAGAGGACTTGGGTCCTGCCAGTGCTACTGCTCCCATATCTTCAGCCTCATAAAATGAGGAGTGCAATTGATGACATAGAGCAGGCAAAGCGCTGCCCCAGAGGAAAAGTTTCCGCTCCCAGGGCAAACAGATTTCAGCAAAATTTTTCACCTGTTTTCAAAGAAGTAGAAGAGTTTAACCATTCATCAAAACGGACTGTGGCTGAGGCAATTCCTTTATACCCTGACATTGTTAGAGATGTTGCCCCTGTGGTCACCGCTTTGCCCCCAACCCAATTTAGTGTAGAGAGGCCGTTCTCTAGCCTGGAAATAATGAGATCAGACATGAGGTCATGTATGCAGGATCTGAGGGAGGCAATACTATTTCTCAGAACAAATTCAGAGCCTCCACAAATGTTCCTGCAGTGTTTTGCATATTTACAATTTTTTTGTGTCCTAAAGTCATATCCAATAAATATATTTTACATTGACAAGCAAAAGGGTGACAATGGTTTGAACTTGTGACTTTCAGACTCCATATCTCTCCATCCACTACAGCTTTGTACATTAGGCTACTGTAATTTTATATAGTCATCTTACCTATCTTATACATAACTTTGACTGCAAGTATTTAGCATCTGCTTAGTTACAGTTTTGCTCCTAAAAATCAAAGTGTTAATTTTTATTATTTTGTTAGTATTTGGTAAATCCACCTTTGGTTTTCAATACTGCCTGAATCCTTCTGGGCTCTGAATCAGATTCAAGCATATCTTGACCAAAATCTGATCCCAGGTCTCTACTACACATTTCAAATGTTGGTGCAGACTGGACATGGATACAAATGCAGCTTTTTCTTCAACTCTACCAAGAAGTGTTCAAAAGATCAAAACATTGTTACCATTTTGCTTGCCAGTGTCTGTTCCACATGTTCATAGCTTGATTATTGTATCATAAGGTGATAAACAGCCTGATGTTACCATTTTACTACAGTAAAGTTATCACTTAAACATGCGCCGTGTATGAGGGAGTTGGAGTCAGAGGTTTGGGAAATTGAGGAGTCGGAGTCGGGGCTTCAGCTTGCCGACTCCACAGTCCTGGTAAAAACCCTGGTACAGGGGAAACCAAGTCTGGAAAAAAAAGATGCCAGACCCGTTAGGATAAGCGCAACCTACCAGGCTGCACCCATCAACGTCACCCCCCTATGGGAAGGTTGTAAACAACCAAGTGTAGAACTCCAACAACAATTGGCCTACTGAGACCAGCCACGCATTCTCAAACCCAGATTTCAATATTTTTAATGATCATTAGAGCCACCGTGGAAGAAGGGAGATGGAGGAGCCCATTCCAGTGGGTAAAGAAAAGGGGAGAGAGAAAAAAAAAAGGGGGGGGGGTGTATAGGAGAGATGGGGAAAGGTAAAGGAAGGGAGGGGATGGGGTGTGGTTAAAGGGAGTGGAGGAGGAGGGATCCCCCCCCCCCCCACGGCGTCCAGGGCATCTCCATGTCTGGGAGAGGCCCTGAGAAATAAACGAGGGGCTGCTACTGCAAACCCTAAAGCATGTGAACAGAATTCCTAGCGATGCAAATGAGTCATATATTAAGCATGCATTTCAAAGAAGAGACAGGCATATATAGCTGACAGTGTACCATGAGAGAGCATATACATCAACTCTCCCGCACACTACAAGTGTTAGAAAATTACAGAGACCTTTCCTGCAAATTGAACAAATGACTATTTTACCAAAATAGAGAGGAAACATCTTTGAACCAGACCAAAGAGGGACACAGAGTGAAGAATGTGAATAAGATTTTGACACACCCTGTCAATGTAACCTCAAGTGGGAGGGTTAGGTCCCCCCTTCGGGGGAGATCGCGTTTTCCCTTGTGGAGAGTTACCCATCCTGGTACTGCGAGGACGTGTCCAGATGGGTGGTGGTGGGTTAGGTGGCATCTCTATCTCCCAATCTGATAGGACCGGCGGTGCAAGGTCCAGCACAGAACAAAAGTGGTGCAGCTCATCGTAGGCTCTCAAGAAAGCAGATTTCCCATTTTTGGTTGCCATCAGCATAAACGGGTATCCCCATTTATATTTGATCTCTTTCTTTTTCAGCTCGTGAAGAAGTGGTTTCAGGCATCTCCTTTTGTATAAGGTGATCCATGATAAATCTTGGAAAAGCTGAATCTGAGCTCCTTCATATTCAATGGATGTCGCCGCTCTAGCACAGCTCATAATACGCTCCTTCAATGGGAAGTCCTGGAGACAGCATATTACGTCTCTTGGAGTGCAGGAAGTTGATTTAGGTTTGAAGGCTCTGTGACCCCGGACAAATTTGATGAGATTTGTATCGGGCTCTCCCAGCACTGAGTTGAAGTTTTTTGAGAGCACCTCCTGAAGATCTTGCTGATCTGGGGGTTCTGGAAGGCCCCGCACTCTGTTACTGCACCTACCTCTATTGTCCAGATCTTCTAGGTGCCTGGAGGTTTCCTTCAAAACCTTTGCTTGCATCATAACTTGAGACTGCAGATCAGAGACATATGCCCTGGTGTCGTCATGGGCAGATTCTAGGTTGTTCACCCTATTTGCAATGCACTTCAGATCTTTACGGACAGCTGCAATCTCCGATCTACATGTCTCTTTTATTTCTGTCACCAAAGCTCTAAAATCCCGAATTGTGGGGAAATTTTTAAGATAAGGTTTTAGATCCTGGTTACGAGAGCCCGCATCCTGTGTCATGTCTTGAGCATCTAATAGAGATTCAGATGAAGATGCCCAATCATTGTCAGCCAAATGGTGTCCCCCTAAAGATGATTCTGCATCCACATTGTCGTCCATGGGGCCCGACCAAGGCACAGCTTTGGAGTTTAGAGAGTTCTGAAGCTTTTTAGTCTGCCCTGGAGTGCGTGACTTAGATACTCTTGGCATATTTGTCTCTTCCAGTGCTTGACCTAGGGTACTTGAACTGATCACTGGTGTGCTATCCAGCGACTGGGAAGCTATAATGTGAGGTTCTGACGTCTCTTGAGAGGCCGTTGAATATGACTCTCCCAAGTATGGAATATAATCCTGGTTATGGTGTGGGATATCCAGGGATGTTATGTGTGCCTTTGCCTGCTGTGCTGTGCACTCTATGTGTGGGCACTCCAAAGTCCCTCCAGTGGGTTTTTGTGCAGGAAAGTGCAGTTTAGTAACGTATTCCGTAATAAAATGTTGTTCTGAAGCTGTAGTGTTAGCCCCTTTCTTTCTATTGAACTGCCTCTTACTTCTCTGAGGCTGTGGTTTGGTCAGGCTGACTGATGGGGTGTCAGTGGTGTAGAAATGGCCGCCACCCCACGAATACAAGCCCCCTTCAGTGGCCCGATACAAGTTGCGTCCCCTGAGAATGAGGTCTTCGTTCTAGGAGTACGGGGGTCTGATAGTCAACACCAAAGGGTTCGTCCCGTGGTGTATAAGCTCCTATTCCCGTTGCTTAGGGTATTGCAGGGTTAAGAGGAAGATGGCCGCGGCCACTCACCCTGTCCAGCGGTTTCCCGCCACTGCACGAATCAGTCCCTGGAGCTTGTCGTTGCCTCCGCAGATTTTCCCGACGTCCGGGCTTTGTGAGGCAGGGTGACCTCCGTCCCCAGGCTCTGTCACCGGATCCGGGATTGTCGGCAGCCGCTGTTAGACTTCAGTCGGTACTGGTGAGCGCACGCTTTCTCCGGCCTCCGCCTCGGAACGCAGCTGTGGCTCGCTCTTCCTCTCGACGCTCTCTCCCCGTTCGCCAGTAATTCCCCGGTGTCTGGAGTTTCTGCAGGTCACTACTGCGATGTTGACTTTGTTTTTGCCAGGAATCCGCCTCAGCAACCCCTCAGATGCTCGGCTGGTCTCTGGAGCAACTCGATCACGCGGCCATCTTGCTTGGTGTCCAGACATGCCCCCCAGTTACTTTTTTTGCAAGACTGAGTGATGTATGATTGATAAAGCAAAACCAAGTGAAGAAGGACTCCTGATGGGGTGATATGTTGTCATTTTTTTAAAAAATCTAGCAAATTAGTTTAGAGGCCTAAGTGGATAGCTGATAGGGATATTACAGATGCTTATACAAGGTGTACTGCTCATAATAATGTGTCTATTAAATGTTCAGTGCTCACCGTAGGTGGATGTTAGGAAACTAAAAGAAGAATATAGTTATATCTTGTTGTGACTTGTGAGAATATAATATCTTCTCTTCAGGGCATAAGCAGCCTCAATATGTTAGATGAGCTTAATGTGTAAGTGATCTTTTTTCTGAGGAATCCAGCATGGGGTAAGGTAGGGAAAAAAAAGAAGCATGTAACTAGGAAGTCTGGCAGTGCAGGTTAGCTGCATGAGAATGTACTCAGAAAAAAAACCTATAGACAGATCTGATCACACATATCTGCTCAAAGGGGGAGAATTGTGAGGGTAATATTTATAGTTTTATATTTATATGATTTTGTGTATACTCTGTGTGCTTTTCATCAAAGTTTGAAACACTCAGGTCCTTGGAATGTGAATAGACACGGCCCCCACCCCCTCCTCCAATAATTGGAAACATGTGGCCTGGAGGTATAGCCCTATTGAATCAACAAGGTTTCTTTGTTTCAATAAGACTCAGTTCAGAGGTGGGCCCATATTTAAATGTAAACTTTAAACCAACGTATAGGAAATTAGATAGTTTTTTTTCAAGTAAAGACTGATTGGCACATGTTTTCTTGCAGAAGGATGAACGTTATAAAAAGTTAGGAAATACTGGGATTGGGGGGCAGACATCCTGTATATGCAATGTTACATATCTACACCAAAATGATCCAGACCTTTGGGGTATAGATAGTTTAGAAACAAACTGAACCAACCACATAATGCACCCCTAACATTAGAACATATGAAACCAAAGCAAGACTGAGAGTATAGGGTAAAAAAGTCAATTTTATTATTTACAAAAATTAAAAACAGTAGTGTAACTAGGTATGTGTCCATAGAAATCCAAGAAATACATGGGTGGATAGGGTAGATGTACTGGCAGGAAATATGTATATATTGTTACCATAGTCAGGCTAATATTACAATTGCATGTAGAAATAGCATTCCCAAGGACAGTAGAGCAAGAGCTCTATAGGTGAATACGAAGTCAATCAGTGCAGCCAAAAAGCCAAGGGAAGCAAAAATATTGCACAAGAAGGTAACAAGATTCCTTACCAGTAAATCGCCCTATCCAGCACCCACCCCAACGTACGTTTCGCGTCACAAAGGACGCTTCCTCAGGGGGATAATGCCTAGTAGATACCATCTGCATATATAGTCTCAGATGGAATGCCGCAGGTGAAGGAGATCATAGCAGCGCGTGCGCAGTGCTCGAAAATGGCTGCGCCACTGCCCCACTTCCGGCGGAGCCGCCGTGACGCGCATGCCCAGAGTGAAACACTTCCGGACATGCGCGCCACACGTCAAGATCGCCGGAGCCGAGCACCGTCCGCACCGTCCGCACCGCGCATGCGCACAATCCCACAAGCGGACAGCGAGAACAGAGAAAACTACAGATAATCAACTGAGATCAGGTGCAGTAAACAAGATATTATCTCGCAGCTATAAGGCTACATCTATGCTAATAATGCTATAGAGTAAGTGCTAGGACAAGACAGACAACATTATAGCAGTGTTATTTTCCTATTGTCACATAACATCAATGAATGGTAACATAATGACCATAACAGTTATCAATGATATAAATGATGAGTGTCGTAAGTCCAGATGTTTAGTTGAAGAAAAGCAAAGATGATCCACTAGGCCACTAAAATAAGAGCATAAGCAACATAATTAAAAATTAAAAATAAAAATTAAAACAATATAAGGTCAACATTAAGTATTCAAGGGGAAAGAGAACTGAGAGAAATACGCTAAAAAGCAGAACAGCTGGAGAGAGTTAATGTCCGTAGTTTAGCACGGGGATATATATCGCAGAGGTCCTACAAATATGGAGATAAATCGAGTTTTTCGTTCAGGCCACTGGGAGATAGTGTTAAGAGTAATAATCCACTTAGTCTCCCGTTGTTGTAATGCCTTCATGATATTGCCCCCTGTAATACCAAGATGTACGATATCTATCCCACAGACTTTAAGTCCTTTGGGATTGCTTCCGTGATATTTCAATAAATGTCTAGGTAAGGTGTTTAGTTGCGATACATCATCAAATTCTCCTGCTGCTGAAATATCACAGACAGGCTCACGAACACGTACTTTAACTTCTCTTGATGTAATGCCAATGTAAATTTTCTGACAAGGGCATTGTGCCATATAAATAACGTTTTTCGTGTTGCACGTAATATAGTGCAAGATCGAAAAATCACGTGATCTATCAGAAGTGCTAAAGGTATTGGTGCGGATCATGTTCCAACATGCAACACAATTCCCACAAGGGAAGAAGCCACGTTTGGGGCCCCTAGTAGAAAATGGATTTATTTTTTCAACCACATAGTGGCTTGATACCAATTTGTCTCTTAAGTTGGGTGCTCTACGGGCTGTCATGAGGGGAAAGTCAGATATCTCTTTCGCAAGAAGGGGATCTGTTTTGAGTACATTCCAATGTTTACAGAGGATTTTGCGCAGGTTCGCCCATTGTTGGTTATAGGTGGTAATGAACCTAATTTGCATCTCACCATTGTTAGTCTTTTGTCTATCCTGAAGTTTTTTTGATTGTAAAAGTTGGTTCCTTGGGGTTTTTTTGGCTCTAAAGTACGCTTGTTTCATTGATCTATTACTGTAGCCACGTTCCAAGAATCGTTCTTTTAGGTCTAAAGCTTGGGCCTCAAAATTCTGATTGTGTGAACAGTTACGGCGCATCCGTAAGAATTGCCCCGTCGGAATGGCTTTTATCGTAGCCGGATTGGTGAAATGATGATGCATGTAGAAGGGAATTGACGGATTGCCCATTTTAACGTATACGCCCGGGTCCTGTAACATATTCACCTCATCAATGCAGATAGAGATGTCCAAAAAATCAATTTGTTTTTTATCCACCTTGTAAGTAAGTTTAATGTTCAAATCATTGTTATTCAGGCTTCCCATGAAGTCCTTAAGTTGGGACATTGAGCCATGCCATACAAACTTGTCACATAATCTCTAAAAAATTGGGAATCTCGCAAGAGAACAAAGAGTGACTTTTGATCACTATATTTACTATTTTGCCATAGGCAAACTTAAAAACTCTATCAGTTCTCAAATCTATTAAACACTAAAACGTAATTTTTTATTATACTAACTCTTAACCTCTATACACATTTTAATTTAAAAACCTGATCTCAAATCCTCATCATTTAACCCTTTTTTTGCTTCTGAAAGAGGAATAACTCCCTTTCTATCATCAAGTCTGGGGGAACCCCACCTATTAAGGAGACCCCTTATATCTATAGCAAAGAAACTCAGCTTCAGTAAGGGATCCCAAGCCAACTACTTGGGCAGTCGTCCCTAATCTCAAGACACAGAACAAATAAGGCCCCCTTGTAAACCCCGTCTGCAGCAGGTGACACTTGTAGACAGAGGTGAGAGATCACAATTTTAAAACGTCCATGCCTGACCTCGCCGACATGTTTCGCCAGCTAACCGGGCCCCTTTATAAAAGGCTTAGGGGGTCCATCAACCATGCGGTCTGAGCTCACTTCCTTTTATATTCATGTAGGAAAAACACCCCATTCGGGTGCTCACCAATTCGCCATCAGAGAATCCACATAAAGCCCACTCCCCCTTCCGCGCGCGCACACTCATAACATGTCCTGCTAAAGCTGCCACCATGCTCTCATGAGCCAACAACCTTCATGGTGCGAAACCTTCAGTCAAATTCGCCATCTCCATAACGGGCCCGCGCCCCATCCCACCGCACTGCCCGTGCCAATGCACTGCACCAACAAACACCTCAGCCCTGACTGTGATGGGCTTCCATCCCACCTCTCCCATATTATTGCAACTGCGTGCCTCACCTAGAATGAACTAAGCAGACTAGGTATCACATTACACAGCACACTGCCATCTTGTCAATTCCCATAAGCCCCTTCTCTTCAATATCTAATATGCATATTCATTGGGAAATATAAACTCCACTGTAAATAACCACGGGTCATATTATCTTCCCATAAAGCTCTTCTCCTATGTATGTAATATGCATATTCATTCCAATAGAGCTGCAGGCCCCATTAAATACATGTTCCCCTGCATTGTATAGTATTGTCTCTAGACTATATTCATAAAATACTTATCTTTCACATGTAATATTAATACTCATTTTAATAATACTGTAGGCTCTATGGCTAGCCCTCCCTCCCACAGTCTGACCTCAAAAGTTCCCCATTGTACGGTCAAGTGGATATAGCACAGTTGAATATATGACTATGGAAGCATCAGAGTTCATATATGTTTTTTTTTTTTCCCTCCCTTCCATCTCCCTCGCGCCCCTTCCTCCCCCCCCTCTCCTCTCCCCTCTTGCCTCTGCGTTTTTCCTCATGGTCCCTGGGTCCTGTAATGATGACAGATATTCATCACGAGAGGCCACGGTTTCTATTTAACAAATTAGGGATGCATGTATATTGCTTTTGCAAGGGACTATTCATGTATGTACTCATGTATGTAGAGATTTATTGTTCCTGCTTGCGCCGCTGGTCTAGTGCGAGGCGGATGCAGCTGGATGTGGTGGCATTGAGGATACTGGGAGTTCTTACATGCTCCCCCTTGTGATATGGTGGATTGAATGGCTAGGGTGAGCCGTAGGAGAAAATCTTCAATGGGAAACTTGTGAGGTCAGACTGTGGGAGGGAGGGAGGGCTATGTAGCCCCTAGACCTACAGTATTATTAAAATGGGGTATGAATATTACATGTGGGAAAAAGAAGTAGTTTATGAATATAGTCTTGAGACAATACATACAATGCAAATGGAACATGTATTTTTAATGGGGCCTGCAGCTCTATTGGAATGAATATGCATATTACATACTAGGAGAAGAGCTTTTAAAGGGAAAAATAATATGACAGTGGTCTATTGTACAGTGGAGTTTATATTCCCAATGAATATGCATATTAGATATTGAAGAGAAGGGGCTTATGGGGAAATTTACAAAGATGGCAGTGTGCTGTGGGAATGTGAAATTTATTTCTGCTTAGTTTCATTCTAGGTGAGGCACGCATTTGCAATAATATGGGGGAGGTGGGATGGAAGCCCATCACAGTCAGGGCTGAGGTGTTTTTTTTTGTGCAGTGCATTGGCACGGGCAGTGCGGTGGGATGGGCGCGGGCCCGTTATGGAGATGGCGAATTTTTTTGGACTGAAGGTTGTTGGCTCATGAGAGCATGGGTGGCAGGGTTTAGCAGGACATGTTATGAGTGGTGCGTTTCGCGGGAAAGGGGGAGGGCTTTATGTGGATTCTCTGATGGCTTAATTGGAGAGCACCTGAATGGGGTGTTTACCTAACATGATATAAAAGGAAGTGAGCCCAGACCACATGTGATCGGACCTCTTTAAACCTTGATAAAGCCAGGTTAGCTGGCGAAACATGTCGGCGGAGTCAGGCATGACGTTTTAAATTGGGGATCTCTCCACCTCGTCTACAAGTGTCACCTGCTGCAGATGCTGTCACAAGGGGGCCTTATTTGTTCTGTGTCTATGAGATTAGGGACGACTGCCCAAGTAGGTTGGCTTGGGGTCCCTTACGAAGCAGTACTTTTTCTATAGATATAAGGCCTCCCTGTTAATATTGGGGGTTCCACCAGACTTGATGATAGAAAGGGAGTTATTCCCTCTTTCAGAAACCAAAAGGGTTAAATGATGAGGATAGAGATCAGTTTTTTTAAAAAAGTGTGTATAGAGGTTAAGTGTTTAGTATAATAAAAGTTACGTTTTAGTGTTTAATAGATAGAGAACTGATAGAGTTTAAGTTTGCCTATGGCAAAATAGTAAATATATGCCATACAAACAGCACATCATCAATGTAACTTAACCAACAGGATACACACTCTGTCAATTCTATGGTGTCCTCCTGGAAAATCCCACGCTCCCAGTAACCTAGAAACAAGTTAGCATACCCGGAGGGGCATGCTGCCCCCATAGCGGTTCTGCGTTGTTGCACATAATAATTGTCCCTAAATACAAAAATATTGTGTGACGGAATAAATTCCAGGAGATCAAGAATTAGTTGACATAGTTTTGGTTCTAAATTACTCCTCTGTAGGAAAAAATTAACCGCTGTCAATCCATCAACATATATTAGTATATAGTGACTCAACGTCCGCTGTGACCAAAAGCGTTCCAGGTTCGATACAGATTCCGTAAATCCGCCTTAAGACATCCGTTGTGTCTTTAACAAATGAGGGTAGCAATTCAACAAGAGGTTTGAGGTAATGGTCAATAAACTTACAGGCTGGATCACACAGCCCGTCAAATAGAATGTGGGTGTCCTTGGAAAATACACCAATAAGAAGTCATTCTCTTTTTTTGAAATAATACCCTCCTCATAAGCCCTCTCCAGGATAACCTCCAGCTCAGATAGGAAGGCATTAGTTGGATTATCAGCTCCCCTCCTATATGTTAATTTACCGCGTAGCTGACGGGACGCCTCCTTTTCATTCGGGACTCCCACATTCTATTTGTTGCCTAAGATACATAAGGATCCCGTCAATCCGCCTGGACGCCCGATTGTGTCGGGCCTCAGCTTCAACACAGCCCTGACTTGCCTCAGATGATGCACCCTGAGAGCTGGGGCGCTGCCTTGCACCAGCCCTGGACCCCGAACCACCGCCTAATGAAGACCAATAAAGTTGTGAAACTTTCGGGCCTTCTGGATTTGACGGAGAGAAATGCTCTGTGTCCGTCTCCTCCTCCGTCGCTGGTGGGACCTGCTGTTTCAGAGTGTCCAACACTTGTTCCAGAACTAAGATCACCACAATGCTCTTGCTGACAAGAGCATTGTCCACACTGACCATTTTGGTGGCTTCTTCAAAACTCGCAAGGCTGGTGCAGAGCTTTTTCACCTGTCTCCACTCTTGGTGGCTCAATACCCCGAGGGCCACACCGCTGCTTATCAGGCCATGTCTCACTTCGTACTGCGTAATGGCATTGCGCTGCTGCCACAATCGCTGGAGCTGTGGAGGGTGGAATTCCAGCATGTTGCCATGTCAACAATGAGACGGTTGATGGGGACGCCGAGCTGACACTGTAACGCAGCCAGCCGGGACGAAGCATGGTGCGAACGGCGAAAGTGTGAGCTCAGACCTTGATCCTTCCTCAGCAGACCGTCCAGACCCGGTAGTGCTTTAGAAATTTCTGGACGACGAGGTTCATGACGTATGCCAGGCAAGGGATGTGCTCCAGCCTACTGATCTTAAGGGCGGCCAGGAGATTTTGACTGTTATCGCACACCACCTTGCCTGGCACAAGGTTCTTGTCACCCAGCCAGCACTCGGTCTTGTTGCGAAGAGCCGTCCACAGCTCCTGACCTGTGTGTTGACGGTCTCCAAGACAGATTAATTTCAACACGGCCTGGTTTCACGTGATGCTACCAGTGGACCTTGGAGGAAAGAACCCTGCACCATCCCTGCGGTTTTGAAGAGCGTGCGCCGAGCCTGAGAGCCACCGTCACCACCAGAGACATCCACCCAGCTCACCCAGGGAGCTGTCACACGGATATAGCGGCCTTGACCGTGCATACTAGTTCATGTAAGGTCAGATGGACTTTTCTGGACACAGATGCAGACAATGCGCTGGAGATTTTAGATGAC
The DNA here is from genome assembly GCA_025379985.1 of Phyllomedusa bahiana. NCBI lineage: Eukaryota > Metazoa > Chordata > Amphibia > Anura > Hylidae > Phyllomedusa > Phyllomedusa bahiana. Next base: position 28,144 of record JAODAL010047363.1, read on the forward strand.
ACGTGGCTGGCCAGGACAGGGACGGCTTTTCGGGGAAAAGAAATGCCTGCTTGACATCTGGCATTGCGTGCAGGCAAGGGCCATGACGTTGCGGAACCCATCTGTGTCCACCAGACGGAAAGGCAATATTTCCAAGGCCAAAAGCCTGACAATGCCGACATTCAGGCTTATGGCTTTGAGATGGCTTGGATTCAAGTGTTTCTTCTGCTCCCAAACCTTGTAGACAGAAGGCTGGCTGCTAAACTGGCCACTGTACGGCGTGCAGGTCAAACTGGTGGAAGGAGAAGGGGTTGGATGGGTCTCTGGCTGTGGTTGTGGTTCTCGGGCGACGGTGGAGGCTGAAGCAAAGGCTCATGACGCTAAGAGACATGGGCAGCTGAGGAACGCTTGGTCTTGGAAGTGGCGGAGGAGAAGGAGGAGGAGGCAGAGACAGAGGGTGTGACAGTGGTTGGTAGCCCGGGACCGGTGTGGCCTTTTTTCGCCAAGTGTTCCCTCCATTTCAACTCATGCATTCGCAGCATGTGACTAGACATGTTGGTGGTGGTTAAACACCTAAGATTCTTGCCTCTACTGATGCGTTTACGGCAAAGGCGGTATATGACATCATTTGGTGAATCAGAGGCTTGATTGAAAAAGGCCCAGGCTTGAGACGTCCTGGACCTTTTCGACAGTGATAAGCGAGGAGCGGTGTTTCCGCTGATCATGGCTGGCGGAATAATTTCAGCGGACTTGTGCGACCGCCCTCTCCCTTCTTGAGGCGGGACCTGTACTGACACTACCCCATCGTCTTCCTCCTCGTCCAGTGATGAAGCGCTCGCAAGAAAATTCTTCTGAAAATACCATGTTGGAGCAATGTCGTCGTCATCATCAACACAGGTGACTTCCTCGTCCTGACATTCTACACCCTGGAGCTGCGGGCTACAAACAACAGGCACTGCAAGGTGTTACCGACTGCCCGGGATTTTTGCCGATCGACCGGCTTCCTTCTCCTCCTTTGATGCGATTGGGCGTCAGAGCAGACAAAATCATCCTCTTTGGCCTCTTGATCTTTTGAAATGCCTTCTGACCCCAACCGCATTTTGTCATCAAAGAGGTCTTCAGAAAATGGATTATCCACAGTGGTGGGTACATGAGTTGACATTTGGGCTGCCTTCGCTTCACGTTGGACGGATGCTGACGATGATGATGACGACATTTGTGGCCATGACTGGGAGGACGAGTAGGTAAGACTGCTGGATGCAGGTTGCATTAACCACCGAAGAACAGATTGGCGACGCTGTTCGTTACTGAGATTCACAGGGCACTGACCCATCAAGGACAGGCCCGACGGTCCTGCAACCAACGATCCGCTGGCTTGCGTGTTGTCGCCAGCACTGGAAGGAGCACCTTCTCTCGTACCTCTACCTCCATGTGAAATGGAAAGTAGCCTCAAAGGGGCTATCCTGTCCTTGTGGGGGGGGCCAAATTATCTTAAAAATAATAAAAGGTGCACCGAGAAAAACAAATCACAACATGCCCTGTTGCTGTGAAAGTGCTTTCTGATTTTATTCACAAAATGGTGTTTTTTTATACCTTTGCATATTAGTAGATAAGAGGCATCACATGTACCTGACTGTGAGGGTCTATTGGCACGTTGTTATCTATAGACCCCTCCTCACAGCTTCAGGAATGTCTAAACACAGGGTGTAACTTCTGACTAGGTGCCATCTTGGATTACACGACGATCTATACAAACTACTACAAGCAGCCATTTTGTTTAACACATTAATGACAAAAGATATACCTACAGCTTTTACATGCTGTACCTATATTGGTATGGCCTATTATTTAACAAATATTATATATAATATATATATATATTTA
>JAODAL010047364.1:0-30004 GCA_025379985.1 Phyllomedusa bahiana
CATCAGATTTCAAACACTTCACAATTAGGGTAAAAAGGATTTTGTACATCAAAAACCCCTCCCCCTTTAAAAAAAATTTGCCAGGACGCAAAATTTTCTTTCCCCCTTTTTTATCAGAACAGGGGGAAAAGTCAACAAATCCTCTGAGCCCCTGAAAGCTGCAGGGGGGTTTAAGGGGGGGGGTGGAGTAAAAGGAAGTGAAATAAGGGGGCTTTTCAAAAAAATTAAGTAAATAATAAACATTTCAACATGGATTTTCAAAAACAGCAAGAACATCCTCATAGACTGCCTTTTTACCCGGGTGCCCTTTAAAAATAAATTTATTTGGGCCCCGTTTATTTAATAAGAAGTGTTTCACGCAAGGGGCGGCCTGTCAGCTCCCCGGGGGCGTGCTAGGGAAACTTTCAGGTAAAATAAGGGGGAAGACAATGCTTTAGCTCTCACACTTCACTTTTTGTAATCACTATATTTTTAGAAAAGTGTTTTAAAAAAACCCCTTTTGGGGGTTCCCCCCGTTTAAAAATTACAGGGGGCAAAACCCCTTTAAATTTTCAAAAGGCTCCCAAAACAATATTTTCAACCTACAATGGTCTTTCCTGGACATGTAATTTTTAGTGCTGTTTCAAAAATACAAATGGTCCCAACACTGATCCAGGGTGATTATCATGAAAATTTTTAAATTGGAAAAACCTCTGTGTTAGGGGGGTGCATGCAGTAATTTGGGGGTTTAGTAGCGCCCCTCTACAAATTCAAATGCGGGGACTTTTCTGTACTGCTCCCTTAAAAATTTTATTAATGAGGTGCATGCAGGGGATTGGGTGGGCTTAGTTCCTCTCTACATACCCGTGCGGTACTACATTCCTGTACAGCTCTTACTTTTATTTGTGAGGGCCCGCGGATTGGAGGGCTATAGCACCTCTCACCGTACATGCGGTACTACCATGGGCCCGGGACAGCTCTTTTCGTGTTTGTGAATGCATGCAGTGATTGGGGTTAAAGCGGTTTTCCCTTTCAGTACAGTTTCAGGGAATACATGTCCCGTACTGCTCTTACATGTATTAAATGAGGTGCAAAAAATGATTTGGGGTCTAAAAACGCCCCTCTACAGTACAGTGCAAAAACCCACATTCCTTTTACTGCTCTTTCATTTTTAGTAGGGGCATTCAGTGATTGGTGGGTTTTTGTTTTGCGCCCTCAAAAGTATAGTCAAGTATACATGTTTCCCGTACTTGGGCCCTTTCATGTATTAGGGGAGGTGCATGTAGTTTTTTGGTTTTTCTAAACCCCCTCTTTATAGTACCGTGCCTACTACATTTTCCTGTATTTCTCCCTTACCTTATTTGTGAGGTGCATGGGAGGATTGGGGGTCTATAACCCCCCTCCCACATACAGTGCGGTTTTTTTCATTTTCCTGTTACGCTCTTTCATTGGAAATTTGTGAGGGGGATGCAGTAATTGGGGGTCTATACGCCTCTCTATAGTACAGTGCGGTACTACATGTCCCGTACTGCTCTTACATGCATTATTGGGTGCATTTCAGTGATTGGGAGTCCCATAGCCCCCCTACATTCAGGCGGGTTTTTTTCATGTCCCCTTACTGCTCCCTTTCATATTTCAGAAAGTTGGCTATTTTTGGGAAACCCGGGGAGGGCCCCCTTTTTTTTTTTTTTTTGGTACAAAAATGTATAAAGTAAGTGACCCAAAGAAGCGCTTGTCCTTTTATATAGACAGTTATTTCCGCTTTTGGAAGGGCCGTTTTCTCTGTATTACTTTCCTGCTTCATTGTCACATTTTACAATTTGTTTGAAAATGTTGGGGCCTTGGGGGAACCCAAATTTCCCAAATTTTTTTAACATTAAGGTTCCACAACAATGTCCTCCCAGAACTAATTTTAAAATTGTATACTGAGGGGAGGGGCTGTTTCTTTACAAAGAAAAAAAAAAAATGGGCCCAAGGGGGGTAAAAAAGAAGGTAAATGTTCTTCCTTGTGTAATATAGAAAAATTAAAGGCGGTCACTAAAGGAAAAACAGCCCCCAAAACCTTTAAAAGGAAAAGGGGGGTTGAGCTCTCGGATTGAAGAGCTTGAGCCCCAGCCAAAACGGTTTTCACAATTATTTTAGTTTTTGGGGAAAAACATTTTAAATATGTTGAAGGGGTTTAAAGTGTCCGGTTAAGAAAATATGGACATCTTCAAAAGGCCCACCCAAAGGGTTTTTGAGCCCCTTCTTTACAAGCAGCAAACCCACTTTGGTGGGGCCCCAAAATCATCCATTATTTAAAAATTTTGGGTTGCTTTTATCTGGATTTGGCCCGCCATGTTTTTACTAAAAGAACCCTTTTCAAAAAAAGGGGCAACCCATAGCATTCCCACAAACAAAGTCAAAAGTTTTTTGGAGTTCTTTGGTTTTGGGTCATTTTTCTTTCAGTTCCCGACTGGCCCCTAGGGGAGCAGGGGAAAAAACCCCAGTGGGGCCTTTTTTTGGGGATAAGGGGGGGGGGTGACCCCATGGCCCTGCTTTTTAGGGAAAAAAGCGCGAGAAAGTAAGGGGAAAAACAAGGGAACCGTGTAGGGATGTACAAGCTGTAGAAGGGGGCCCCAAAAATCAACTTCAAGGTAGGCCCCCAAGGGAAACAACTTCCCCGGTGAAACCCCCCCCTAATGAACTTTTACTGGTGAGCCCAAAAATCATTTCTCCCCAAAGGGGCCCAGGAAAACAACTCCGGGTGGGGCCCCAAAAAAATTTTCTCCCCCCGATGGGGCCCAGGAAACAAAATCCCCTGGTTTAAACCCCCCAAAAAGCAGGTTCAAGGGGGGTCCCCAAATCAAATCCACTGGTGAGCCCCAAAAATTTAACTCCCCTGGGGGCCCAAAGATTTTATCGACCCCGAAAGGGGCCCAAGAATAACTCCCCTGGGGGGGCCCAAAAAAAACAACTCCAAATGGTGGGCCCCCCAAAATTCATCTACCCTGGGGGGCCCCAAGGGAAACGACTTTCCCCTGGTTTGGGCCCCCCAAATCGACCCCCCATTTTTGGGGCCCCCAAAAATCGACCCCCCGGTGGGTCCCCAAGAATCATCTACACCTTTGAGGGCCCCCCAAAAATTCAGGTTTTGCTGGGGGGTCAAAAGATTACCCAAGTATGGGCACTAAGAAAAACCTCCCTTGGGGGGGTTCCAAAAATTCCCTTTTTGCTGGTGGGCCCCCAGGAATTAACTCCCTGGTGGGGCCCCAAAAATCAAATTTCCCCTGGGGGGGCCCCAGAAAAAAACAAAATCCACTGGTGGGTTTTCCCCCGAATCGACTCCAGGGGGGGGCCCAAGAATCGACTCCCTGGTGGGGCCCCCAGAATCCCACCTCCCTTTTGGGGGGCCCCTAGAATCGATCCACTGGGGGGCCCCAAGAATCCCAAAAACCAAATGGTTTTGACCCCAAAAATTTTAACTCCACTTTGGGGGGCCCCAAAAATCAAATCCACTGGTTTGACCCCAAGAATTTAACTTTTCCCGGGGGGACCCCAAAAAATCAAAATCCACCCGGGGGTTCAAAGAATTTATATACACGGCGGGGGGCCCCAAAAATTTAACTAGCTGGTGGGTTTCCCCCAAAAATTTGGGGGGCACTAAGAAAAACCCCCCACTGGGGGGCTCCCGGATTTATCTTTTTTTGCCCGGGGTGGCACCCCAAAAATTTAACTTTCCCCTGGTGAAAAACCAAGAATCACCTCCATTTGGGGAGCACCAAAATCCCCCTCCTTTTGGGGAGCACCCAAAAATCCCTCATTGGTGACCCCCAAGAATCACCTCCCTTGGGGAGCACCAAGAATTTACCCCCCCATGGGGGACACCAAGAATCATCCCCCCTTTGGGGAGGGACATGGAAACACCCTTTCCCCTGGGGAGCCCAAGAATCACCTTTTTCCCTGGTGACCCCCCAAAAATACCTCCCTTTTTGGGGGGTCCCCGGGCTTTATTTTCGCTGGTGGGCCCCAGGGGAAATTTAAAAACCCCCGGGGGCCCCCCCAAGGGTTTAACTCCAAGGTGGGTCCCAAGCACCCCCAGTCCGGGCACATTCAGTTTCCTGTCCCTATTTTCAACCCTTTTGTAAAAATGTTTTGGGCAAAAACTCATGCCAGGGTTTCAGAAGGGCAAATTCCCTAAAAAAACCCCTTTTTCTGGGGACTTAAAGGAAAAAAGTGGACAGCCCTGGGGGGTTTTTAACTTTGTGGCTGGTTTTAAAATCAGGGGTTTGGAAAAGAATTAAAAAAAGTTTTTTTCAGGGTTTTTTTGGGGTTTAGCAAGGGGGGGTAGCTACTGTACTGTAAAACGACAAAGTACTTGGGGGGGGGAATTTCCCCTTTTTGCATAGAGCCCAAAGGGGATCAACCCTTTCTCCTCTGATCCTGAGGGGGATTTTGATCTTGACGTCCCAAACAAACCCTTTTTTAAAGGGGTTTTTTCCCATTAACCTAAAATTCCGATTTTTGGGTTTTCAAAGCTGTTTCTTCCTTCTTTCTCCATTATGGGGGTTTCTTTCACTGTTTTCCCAAACACACTTCCCCGGGTGTATTTAGAAAAACCATAGAAATAAAGCATGGTCACCCCTCTATCCCAGCCAAGCCCAAAAATTAAAAGGGGGTTCTCCCATCGGGTGTTTTTTCAGAGCCCGCCTTCTTGGGGAATTTCACTCCCTCTTCCCCGTTTAAGTGGGAGGTTTCAGTTTCGGCTCCCTCTTCCCCCTTTTGACTGTGGGGGGTTTTTTTACACTTCACTTTCCCCCTTCCTGTTAGGCTTTGGGGGGGGTTTTACAGTTTCATTTTGTCACTTTTCTGTTCAAAAATTTGGGGGGTTGTACTGCTTCAGATTCCACTTTTCCCGTTCAGGGTGTGGGAAAATTCTACAGCTTCCCCGGTCCCAAATTCCCGTTCCCCCCCGGGTGGGGGCGGGGTTTTACAGTTTTATGGGGCTCACTTACTTTCAGGCTGAGGGCGGTTGTACTGCTTCAGATTTCCCCTTTCCGCTCAAAGGGTGTGGGTGGGTTCTATAACATCAGGCTCCCCACTTCCTGGCAGGGGGGTGGGGGGATTCCCTTTTTTACAGCATGACTGGGCATTTCAGCTCTGCCCATTCATAAATGGGTCCCATTAATGGGGAAAATTTTTGATGGCAGGGGCCCAAAAAGTAGGGTTTTTAAAGGGGGACGAAAACTCTAAAAATTTTTAAAATTTTTTCCCTAAGAAACATTAAAAAACTCCCCTGCTTTCTGTAACACAGCAGGGGGTAACGTTAACTCTTCACCCCCCTGCCCAGAGATAGAAAAGGGGGTTTAATAAACTAGGGAAAATTGTGTACCCCAAGAAGGAGACAAAACTTTCTCTAGTTCTGAAATGAAGGGAAAAAACAGAACAAGCATGTAATTGGAAAATTTTGGGAATATCTTTTTTTTTTTTTTTAAATTTTGGGCCCACATCTTTAAAACCCCCCTTGAAGTTTATTTAAAAAACCTTTTTCTTGTACATGCCTTATTATTGCATGCCTATTTAAAATTGGGGGAACCCGTACCTCTCTTTATCTCAAAAATTATCAGTGGCTACTCCAGCCCCTTTTTCCCAGGAACCTTAATTTGGGAAACCGATTGATCCTTAAAAGAAATTGGGCTTTGAGGGGGTTTTCCCCATTGGTTTACCCTTTTGGGCAGGAATGACAACCCGCCCCCCCCCAATGTTTTATGCTTTATTTTTAATTGCTTTTCTTCTTATTTTGGCAGGAAAGCTTAGGGGCCCCCTTAAAAAACCCAGGGTCATTTCCTGCAACCCAGGGACCCTTACAAAAAGTACTTGTGTCGTCCCCTCCTGTTCCCCGGTTTTCAAAAAAAGTTGGACGGGGGTCCGGTGACAAGCTTGGTACTCCCAAACTGTTTTTATACTAAAAAGGAATTTTAAATTTCCCGCTTGGGGAAAACTTTTACAAGGGCGGGAGCTAGAGAAAACCTCTTTCATCAGGGGGTTTTTTCACTGCAACGACTGCTTTTTTGTTTAAAAAATTTTTCCCAAAAACAATCACCCTTTGGGAATATTGTCCATTAACATGTCCTACCTATTCCCAGATTTCCCTCTTTTAAGGGCTGCATTTAGCTCCTCAGGGTTTTCTAAAAGCCTTAAAAACCTGTTTGATCCTCCAAATAGGGGCCGCCAGGGACTGGTCGCTATAGCTACAGACCTGTTCAAACCCCTCCTGATAGGGTGGGCCAGATGGTCGCTATACTACAAAACCTTGGGTTTAATCCCTCCTGATTGGGCTGCCACAACGGTTGCTAAAGCTACAGACCTGGCTTCTTTTTCTGCAGCCCCTAAAGCCAGTAAACACCCCCGAATTCAAATGAAACGAAAAAACAAGGGCTGAGGTGAGATAATTTATTTTTAGTGAGGCAACCCCTTTAAAAACACTCAAACCACAGGGGTGCAATGGGCCCGCTATAGCAAGGGGGGAAAACATTTAAATCCAAAGGGGGTTTTTCCCTCCAAAGATTTTATGCCTATTGAAAAAAAGGCCCGAAATGTTGACACCTGCGGGGCCCAGAAGCTATCTTGGGGACGGGGGTCCGAAAGTCCTGTCAAAAAAGAGAGTAGGGCCCCTTGGTGGGACCGGCACTTTTCCCAAAGGGGGGTTCCCACAAAGGTTCCTCTCTGTTATAAAAGGGGGCCCGGGTCAATTTTCCACAGGGAACAAGGAAAAAGCCATGGGGGGCCCCTGATCCTGAGGGCCTGGGAGTCCTTTTAAAAATACATATATATCCTGGGGAAGGGGAGAGAGAAAAGGCAAAAAAGCTAGAAGGGGAATTTAAAAAAGCATTTACAAAAGGGCTGTAATGTGGACCCCCCAAATCAAATCCACTGATGGGCCCCGGGAACAACTCCCCTGGTGGACCCAAAAAATCAAAATCCCCCTTTGGGGGACCCCCAAAAAAAACAACTCCACTTTGGGGGAACCCCCCCAAAAATCAAACTCCACTGGGTGGCCCCAAAAATCAACTCCACTGGGGGCCCCAAGGGAAAACAATTTCCCCGTTGTCCCCCAGGAAAACAACTCCCCTGTTGGCCCCCGGAATTTAAAATCCGTTGGCCCCCAGGGGAAACAAATCCACTGGGGTTTGGCCCCCCGGAATAAAATCCACTGGGTGGGCCCCCAGAAAAAACCAAAAAATCCACTGAGGGCGCCAAATCAACTCCACTGGGGGACCCCCCCGAATCAAATCCACTGGTTTGGGCCCCAAAAAACAAAATCCACTGGTGGAACCCCCAAGAATCCAATCCACTGGGGCCCTTAAGGAAATTTCCCCCCAGGTGGCCCTCAAGAATTTCCCCTCCACTGGTGGCCCTCAAGAAATCCTTCCCCCACTGGTGGGCCCCCCAAAAAACACCTCCACTGGTTGGCCCCAAATCCAAATTTCCCCTGGGGGCCCCAGGAATCCCCTCCACTGGTGGGTCCCCGGGAAACCACTCCATGGTTTCCCCCGGAATTTCCCCTCCCCCTGGTGGATCCCAGGAATCCACTCCACTGGTGGGTCCCCGGAATCCACTCCACTGGTGGGGTCCCAGGAATCCCCTCCACTGGGGGGGTTCCCAGGAAAAACCCCTCCAAATGGGTTTCCCGGAATTTCCCCTTTCCAAATGGGGGGTCCCAGGGGGAAACCATCCGCTTTGGGGGGCCCCAGGAAAACCACTCCATGGTGGGGCCCAGGATCAAACCTCCACTGGGGGCCCCCAATAAAACAAATCCATGGTGGCCCCCGGAAATTTAACTCCACTGGTGGGCCCCCGGGGAAACCAACCCCCCTGGGGGGTCCTTTGGGACCCCCTTCAGGGCACGTGCAAGGGCCCGTTTGAAGATAAGAGGGGTCAAATGGAATTTGCACCTATTTGGGGCCAATTTTATCCCCATGTTTTTAGTATGCCATAAACTGAGGTTAAACTCCTTTAAAAATTTCCCGGGACCCAATTTCCAAGTTTATTCGCCTTTTTGACCATTTTTTTTTTGCCCCCCCTATAAACTAACCCTATGGACTACTTTGGTAATACTGCTTCTGTGCTATAGCTTTTAAGGGGCACTACCATCTCATTGAGTTTTGCGGCTTCACAAAATCCCTTCTTAGGCTAGCTCTTGGCCTCCGAGAACGGGGAGATGGCAATTTTTGTGCAGTTCTCCCCATTCATGTCTATGGGAGTTCTGAATCTACCAGAGCGCTCTCACTCGGCTATGTCTTGAGCTCCCATTGAAATGAATGGAGAGAACTGTGCAAGCATCTCCCAGTTCTCTGAGTCTGGCTCGTAACGAGCCAAGATCTAACCTCAGGGATTTTATGAAGAAGCAAACCCCTTTAACATATAGGCAAAAGTAATTACATCACGTAACATACAGGAATATTTATTATAACTAAAGATGACATGATGCTGCAATACCAGACCCAACCTGTGGACGAAATTGGCGCTATATCCAGACCATTTTTTTTTCTAATCTCATACAACTTTCATTTTTCATACTTTTCCATACAATGTGAAGCCATTGTAATTTAGGGGGTTGGGTTATTGATATAGATTTTGCATTGAAGCCCAGGATTCTCAGACTTTGCCCCAGTGTTTGTCGGCGGCCCCCGGATACTAGTTTACCAATGCTTTGTTTGATGACTCGGCTTGACAGCAGATTGTCACATTTACATAAGCTCACATCACACAAGCGGTCACGAGGGGTAAGGTGTGTCTCGAAACCTGCACAGTCATCAGGCACAAAGTGTGCTCCGAATGCAGACACAGTATCAGGTGTCCATAACACTCACCAGTGTGTACAAGCGGGTTCTTTCCAAGTTTCTAAAAATTGTAATGAAGTTGAGCACCATGAAGAGCTGGCAAGTGAGGAACAAGTGAGACCACACGGGCTGCGCCCAAAGCGTTCTCCAGAATTACTAAGTAACGTCTCTTATCTCAAAGTTTATTTTTACTCATGAAATCTGAGATCTCAGGAACTCTGGCTGGAGATTGTGCAACCAAAGTTGCATAGATATTGCAGAAATATCCAGGTCAAATTTGTATGAAAATGGAGATCTCGGGGACAAGATTGTAAGGACGTGGTGGAGATCTTGGAGACTAGATTGTATAGACATGGTGGAGATCTTTGAGACAAGATTGTATAGAAATGGTGGAAATGTCAGAGACAAGATTGTAAGGACATGGTGGAGATCTCGGAAACAAGATTGTATGGATATAGTGGAGATCTCTGAGACAAGATTGTATAGAAATGGTGGAGATCTCAGAGACTAGATTGTATAGATATGGTGGAGATCTTTGAGATTAGATTGTATAGACATGGTGGAGATCTTGGAGACAAGATTGTATAGACATGGTGGAGATCTTAGAGACAAGATTGTAAGGACATGGTGGAGATCTTTGAGACAAGATTGTATAGAAATGGTGGAGATCTTTGAGATTAGATTGTATAGACATGGTGGAGATCTTTGAGATTAGATTGTATAGACATGGTGGAGATCTTTGAGATTAGATTGTATAGACATGGTGGATATATTTGAGATTAGATTGTATAGATATGGTGGAGATCTTGGAGACTAGATTGTAAGGATATAGTGGAGATCTCGAAAACAAGATTGTATAGACATGGTGGAAATGTCAAAGACAAGATTGTATGGATATAGTGGAGATCTCTGAGACAAGATTGTATAGAAATGGTGGAGATCTCAGAGACTAGTTTATAGAAATGGGGAATCTCGAGTTTATTGTTTGAAGGGTGGGATCTTGGACAAAATTGTAAGGGGACTGGGGGAAAATCTTTGAGACAAGTTTGTATAGCATGGTGGAGATCTTTAAAAAATCAGAAGAGGGATGCAGCATCATTTTAAAATTTATTGCAGATCCAGAGTACAAAAAAAGTGTGCAAGGGTTTCGGCTTAAAAAAAAAAAAGCCTTTTTTCAAGTAAACATAAAGTGGGTGACTCTATATTAATTAAGGTAACTCCCCCTTTAAATTTAAACCCAATGACTTTAAATCCTTTCATAAACAAAACAAAACCAAGGTTTAAGACATCTAGAAATGCATAACAAAACCCCCAAATTTGCAATCACCCCCCCAATAAAGGGTGATAGAAATTTTTCCCTCATGGAGAGCGGGACCTACAGAATACCCCGATCTCGGGGGGTCTTCAAAATTCAAATGGCATGCCCGACTCGGGCGCGATGTCAACTGGGTATCGGGGGTTCAACATCTATTGGCTTGCCAGTCCAATACCGGGGCGAACAGTAATAGAAATGCATACAAAAATACTGTACACCAAAGATATGACCAGATCGAAGACCCACTATACCAGGCTTCTAATGCCTCCTTACCTGATTTTTCACACATGTGGGAAAAGAGGTATTAAAAAAACATCAAATCCCACGAGGGGCCCCGCCTCAAAACCCCACCGCACCCGTGCGAGCAGAAGTGGTGTGCAAAACATGTCTTAAGGGCTAGATGTAAGGGGGGATACATTTCGTGGAGCGGTCATTCAAAAAAGAAGTGTATTACAAACATTTATCCAAAAATATCACTCTCAAAATGCATATCTACAAATGTATCCAGATATATCAATTCACATCACTTATTCCAAGTGTCGCTATCTCAATTGTTCCCCCCTTTCCAATTCATACTAAAAAGAGGGGGGAAACAAAGAAAAAAAAGTGTTTTCATAGATGGGGGAAAAAAACAATTTAAAAAAACAATAAAGCACCATAAAAACAAATAAAACAATTATAGATTTTTTCTTTTTTGAAATTAAAAAGTCAAAATTTTCCTACCAGAGGGTGAAAAGTTTCTAAGTAAAATTTCCCTTCTAAGTTTTTTTTCAACAAGAGTCTCTCACGTAACCCCCTTTTTTCAAAAACGGGGAAATGATCAAAAATTTTCTAAACTTTAATTGTGAAAATCAAAAGGGATTATGCTCAAAAAAAATGTCTTTTGCGGACTGGCAATCCAGTCTTTTCAGCGGAGGGTACTCTTATGCTTTTTAAATTCTTTCCTGACCTCCATCGTAGTTTACCTACATTTTACTTTACTCGGGGGGACAGATGATAAATTTTACTGCTATTTTATTTGGCAAGTATATTTTGCTCTTGATATGGTTGGTTCCCCGTTCGTGGTGTTTAAAAGACTTCCCTTTAACAAATTATTGAAAAAAACTGAAATTTTAAAACAGGGAAAAATTTCCGGTTTAGGAGGGGCAAAAAAGGATTGTATCGGGCCCGGGGAAAAAAGGGGGGGAGATCGGATTTGGGCCCATTTTTACCCATTCATGTTATTCCCCCCCAAAAATTTGCCATCATGGGGTTTTTTGGGGAAACTCTGGACGTCGGGGGAAACCTTTCTAAAGGGATATTCACTTTTTCCCTAAATTTTTTTCTGCTTTTTTTAAAATTCCCAACTTATTTTATAAGTAGTGCCCAAAAGGGTTTTTTTTGTTATCATTTTTCCCTGCCTCGTCTAAAAGTATCCCCCTTCCCCTTCAAAACATTTCAATCTTTTCTTTCTTTTTCTTAAAAAGGGGAAAATTTGGGGTACCCTCTCTGTAAAAAACCCTGTTGCAAAATTCATTAATCCTATCTTCAATTTTTTAAAATCTTCTAAACTATCCGTTTTACTCTCAAAAATTGGCTCCAAAGGGGGGCGAACCCAAAAATATGTTTGGGGTGATAGGTAAATTTTCTTTAACGATTGTTTTTAAACAGGAAAATGTATGATCAACCCTTTTTGGTGGGGTGAGTTGCAAAATTGGGGGTTTTGTGTATGTCTAAATTTCTATGAGGGCCCCTTTTCACGTGGTTTGTTTTGGTTTTTGAATGGGGTTTTAAAAATTAAAAACTTGTCATTGGTTAATTATGAAGGGGGAGTTAAACCTTTAAAATTTGTATTTATAGAGTTTACCATCCTTTATTTGTTATGCTTGGTAAAGGCTTTTCTTTTTAAGCCCAAAGTTTTTCAACTTTTTTTGTACTTGGATCTGCAATAAATTTTTTTTCTGATTCTGACTTTCCCCCTTTGATTTTTTTGGGGCATTTTGGAGGTTTTGGGGTGAGGCCCGTCTCACCCATGGTTGGTTTTTTTGCATTGTATTTTGGCAGTTATTTAGTGGACTTCAGTGCTGGCCCCCTTTGTTTTTGGATACTACTATGGAGCCTTTGGGAAAAGTGCACGGGGATTACCCGGTTTGGGGGGAATTTTTCCCCGAATCCTTGTCCCATGACATCCGCCAATGTGGAATCCCGTGTGAGTACTTACCTATATACAGAAGATGATGTACAGAGACTGTTAAATAATACCAGATATGATACATCTTTTTTGAGTCTTCCATCTCTTGATATATTAAAAAGGAAATTTGAGCAGGATAGCAAGAGACTTATCACGATTGAATTACATTGCAATACTCTTATAGAATACTACCGTGTTCAACGTATTCCTAGAGGACTACGTCCAAACTTACGTCCAACATTTTTCCTCCATGATGATGAATTTTGCAAAAAATTTGAGAGCATTAATAATAAATATGCTTTTGAAATGATTTTACTCAATATTGAATTTTTACAGAAGGAATTAACATCTTTGAAATTAGGTATTCTGAATTTAGATACACAAATTAAATCTCTTTTGACAACTAATGAATATGATCTCTTTAAAGAGAGATTGGGACAGAGATTAACTAGACACCGCACAGAAATTGAAAGAATGAAAAGGGATAAGTGGCATAGAGATTTAGAAGACTACCATAACGGCAAGATTTATAATTGGCAAGGCCAACATAATCATCATGCATATAATAAGAAGAAAAGGTTCCAGGGCCTTGGTCGACCCAGGTTTGGATATACTACCATGGACTCAGACTCCACTGATGAATCAATGAGATCTGATTTTTTAGATGCACCGAATCAGGAAAGAGGAGGAGAATTAGGAGAGGCGGCAGGAAACACCGGACGTCGCAGAAAAAGGAATCAGAAATCCAACAAACAACGGGAGGATCGAATCAGACCAGTGACCAGAGGCAACCCCCAGAGATAGAGACTGAGGTGAACCTTGTTGTGAATATATCATCTGTGACTCTTTCAGAACTGGAAATGAATGTTTTGAATAGGGGTTTATCTTTTAGTCCATCAGGTCCAATTGATTGGTTTCAATTCGAAGTTGATCTTCAGAATTTCTTTAGGCGGATTCGTCTAAAAGCTTTTTTTCATGATAAGAAACATGATGTAGAATTGTCCAAGGTAGAGTGTAGTAAACATGACTACATGGTGAGTCTGAAGGATGTTGATTTGAAAGTAAAGAGTAATTTTCAGCCACCTCAAACTAACCATGTTGTTGAGACATATATTAAATTGACATCAGAAAGAATGAAGGAACTCAAGAGACATAGTGATCTTGGCGGTTCGAATTTATCTATCAGAGAGAGGAATGCCTTGTGGGGATTGATGGACAATCCTCTGATTGTTATTAAACCTGCTGATAAGGGGGGAGCGGTCGTGGTTATGGATAGGGTCAAATATGATATAGAAGTTCACCGACAATTACAGGATGAGGAGGTGTATGTTCAATTAAGTCAGGATCCTAAGTTCAAAATTATGAAAGAAATTAATGACATAGTCGATAGAGCAATATGTGAGAAACTTATTGATATGAAATTGGGTAATTTTCTTAAGGTGACATCCCCTGTTACACCAGTCCTATATATCCTCCCTAAAATTCATAAGGACCTGACTAACCCACCAGGTAGACCAATAGTGTCGGGACGTGATTCTATATTTAGCAATATTGCTGTTTTTTTAGATAAAGTTCTGGGATCCTTTGCCACGGCCGCTCCCTCCTATATCAAAGATACCTCTGATTTTTTGTCTAGACTACAGGATGTTGCTATACCATTGGATTGCTTTTTGGTGTCTTTTGATATTGTTTCTTTGTATACGTCCATTGATCATTCATCTGGACTTTTGGCAGTGTCTGGGGCGCTTGCCGACGCGGGGTATGACCCGAGATACTCACACTTCATCCTCACCCTTCTGGAGATTGTCCTCAGGAGGAATTATTTCCTTTTTGGGGACAAGTTTTATCTCCAGAGGCGGGGCACAGCTATGGGGTCCAATGTGGCCCCTACCTATGCGAACATCTTTATGGCAGCTGTGGAGGAGGAGTGTATTTATCATTCTGGGTTCTCGGGTCATATCCTGCGTTGGTGGCGCTACATAGACGACATTTTTTTGATTTGGACCGGCTCCCTTGAGGAGTTAGAACTGTTCCACCTGTATTTGAACCAATGCAGGCCAGGTCTGAAGTTTACTAAGGTGGTTTCTAAATCCTCTTTGCAGTTCCTGGACACCAATGTGTACATAAAAGGGGATAGACTACAGACAGATTTATTTGTGAAAACAACTGATAGAAACAATCTGTTGAGATATGATAGCTATCACCCCAAACATATGTTGGATTCGCTCCCTTGGAGCCAACTTTTGAGAGTAAAACGGATAGTTTCAGAAGATTCAAGAATTGATGATAGGATTAATGAGATGTGCAACAGGTTTATACAGAGAGGATACCCCAAATCTCTTCTTAAGAAACAGAAAGAACGATTGAAATGTGTGAAGAGAGAGGATACTTTGAGACAGAGGCAGAAAAGTGATAACAACAGAATCCCTTTTGTCACTACTTATAGTAAGTTGGGATTTAAAATAGCAGAAAACTTGAGGAAAGAGTGGAATATCCTTCAGAAAGGTTTCCCAGACTGTCCAGAGTTCTCCCAAATACCGATGATGGCATATAGGCGGAGCAATAACATGAGGGATAAACTGGTCAAGTCCGATCTCCCCTCTTGTTCCGGCCTGAGACAATCCTTTTTAGCCCCTCCTAAACCTGGAAATTTTCCATGTTTAAATGCAGTTGCTGCAATAATTTGTTAAAGGGGGAAGTCTTTAATCATCCACGAACGGGTAGACCCATCCATATCAAGAGCAGGTATACTTGCCGTACTACATATGCAGTATATATGATCATCTGTCCCTGTAGTAAAGTATATGTAGGTGAAACTACGATGGAGGTCAGGGAAAGAATTAATAAGCATAAGAGTACCATCCGCTGTAAGAGACTGGATTTGCCAGTCGCACGACATTTTATTGAGCATAATCATTCAATTGCACAATTAAAGTTTAGAATTATTGATCATGTTCCTGTGTTGATAAGAGGTGGTGATCGTGAGAGACTCTTGTTGAAATATGAGCTTAGATGGTTATTTGAACTTAAGATCTTTACACCCTTCTGGTATGAATTTAGACTTTAATACAAATAAGATTTAGTCTATAATCTGTATATAGATTTTTATGGTGCTTTATTGTTTTTAACTTGTTTTATTCACCATCTATGCACTAACACTTTTTCACTTTGTTCCTCCCTCTTTTTAGTATGAATTGGAGAAGCGGGATCAATTGAGATAGCGACACTTGGAATAAGTGATGTAATGATATATCTGGATACATGTTGTAGATATGCATTTTGAGAGTTATATTTTGGATAAATGCTTGTAATACACTTCTTTTTGAATGACCGTTCCACAGATAATGTATGCCCCATTACGGATCTATGCCCTTATAGACATGGTATTGCACACCATCTTCTGCTCGCACTAGGTGCGGTGTGGTTTTGATGGCTGTGCCATCACTCTGTGGGATTTGATGTCATTTTTATGCCGTCTTTTCCCACTATGTGTGATGACATATCATGGTAAGGGAGGCATTAGAAGCCTGGTATAGTGGGTGCTAGTCGATCTGGTCATATCATTGGTGTATCAGTATTTTGTATGCATTTCTATGTACTGGTTCGCTCGGTATTGGCACTGAGCAAGCGCAATAGATGTATGAAGCCAGATACCCAGTTGACATGCGCGCCCGTGTCGGACATGCGCAGTTGATTTTGAAGACGCCGAGATCTGTGCGTATCTCTGTATGGTCCGCTCTCCATGAGAAAACTGTACTGATCACCCTTTATGGTGGGGTGAGTTGCAATTGGGTGTTTTGTGTATGTCTATTACTATGATGTCTTAACACGTGGTTTGTTTTGTATATGGAATGGTGATTAACTGTCATTGGTTAATTATGAGGGGGGAGTTACCTAATATATGTATATATAGAGTCACCATCACTTTATGTGTTATGCTTGAAAAAGGCTTTTCTTTTTAAGCCGAAACGTTGCACACTTTTTTTGTACTCTGGATCTGCAATAAATTTATATCTGATGCTGACATCCCTCTTCTGATTTTTTGGACATTTTGGAGGTGAGAGTGAGGCTGTCTCACCTATGGATGGTCTTTTGCATTAGTATTTGAGGCAGTTATTTAGTGGACTTCAGTGCTGGCCCACCTTTCGTTTTTTGGATACTACTATGGTGGAGATCTTTGAGACTAGATTGTATAGACATGGTGGAGATCTTGGAGACAAGATTGTAAGGACATGGTGGAGATCTCGGAAACAAGATTGTATAGACATGGTGGAGATCTTGGAGACTAGATTGTAAGGATATGGTGGAGATCTCGAAAACAAGATTGTATAGAAATGGTGGAGATCTCAGAGACTAGATTGTATAGATATGGTGGAGATCTCAGAGACTAGATTGTATAGATATGGTGGAGATCTTTGAGATTAGATTGTATAGATATGGTGGAGATCATTGAGACTAGATTGTATAGACATGGTGGAGATCTTTGAGACTAGATTGTATAGACATGGTGGAGATCTTGGAGACAAGATTGTATAGACATGGTGGAGATCTTAGAGACAAGATTGTAAGGACATGGTGGAGATCTTGGAGACAAGATTGTAAGGACATGGTGGAGATCTTAGAGACAAGATTGTAAGGACATGGTGGAGATCTCGGAGACAAGATTGTAAGGACATGGTGGAGATCGCGGAGACAAGATTGTAAGGACATGGTGGAGATCTTAGAGACAAGATTGTAAGGACATGGTGGAGATCGCTTTGAGACTAGATTGTAAGGACATGGTGGAGATCCTGGAGACAAGATTGTAAGGACATGGTGGAGATCGCGGAGACAAGATTGTAAGGACATGGTGGAGATCGCGGAGACAAGATTGTAAGGATATGGTGGAGATCGCGGAGACAAGATTGTATAGAGATGGGGGAGATCGCGGAGACAAGATTGTAAGGACATGGTGGAGATCGCGGAGACAAGATTGTAAGATGGTGGAATTCCGAACCTTGAAAATGGTGGAGTCGCGGAGACAAATTGTATTGAAGTGGAATCGGGAGACAAGATTGTAAAGGACATGGTAGATCGCGGAGGACAAGATTGTAAGGACATGGTGGAGATCGCGGAGACAAGATTGTAAGGATATGGTGGAGATCGCGGAGACAAGATTGTATAGACATGGTGGAGATCGCGGAGACAAGATTGTAAGGACATGGTGGAGATCGCGGAGATAAGATTGTACAGTGGGTTGCAAAGTCTTCCTACCCCTTGAACTGTTCCTCATTTTTAAACGTTAGAGCCACAATGTATTTTATCAATATTTTATGTGATAGAGCAACACAAAGTAGAAAGGATTTGTGAAGCTTAAAAAAGTAGGGTACCTACATAGCTTTTTGCAAACTGCAAACAGGACTTCTTATGGCTTTCAAAACAGGCTTTCTTCTTGCCACTCTTCCATAAAGTCCATATTTGTGGAGTACATGACTAATAGTCCTGTAGACAGATTCCCCCACCTGAGCTGTGTGTCTGCAGCTCCTCCAGAGTGACCCTGGGCCTCTTTTGCTGCTTTTCAAATTAGTGCTCTCCTTGTCTGGGCTGTCAGTTTAGGTGAATGGCCATGTCTTGGTAGGTTAACAGTTGTGCAATACTTCTTCCATTTACGGATAATGGCTGAACAATGCTCCGTGAGAAGTTCAAAGCTTTGGCTACTTGTTTAAAATATAAGCCTGCAATACACTTTGCCACACCTTTATCCCTGAGCTGCCTGGTGTGTTCCTTAGTTTTCTTGTCGCTGTTTGTTCACTAATGTTCTCTGAGAAATCTCTGAAGCCTTCAAAAAAGCAGTGTTGTTTGTGGCTGTAACGTTTGAAAATGAATAACAGTTTGAGGGATGTGTATACTTTTGCAACTCACTGTATGGACATGGTAGAGATCCCAGACACTGTAGTTATATAGATATGGTAGAAAAGTCACAGAGACAAGATTGTATGTTAGGGAAGAGATCACAAGTATTGGAGTTGTATAGACAGGATAGAAATTTTGGGGACTGTGGTTGTATAAGCATGGTGGAGATCTCTGGGATTGCAATTGTGTGGTGAGGGCGGAGATATTGGAGACTTTGGTTGTGTTGACATGGTGGAGATCTCTGGACCTGTGATTGTATGGATATGGTGGCGATTTCAAGAACTGGTTGTATGGATATTGTAGAGATCTTAAGTACTTTGGTAATATTGACTTAATAAAAATATTTTCTTAGGAGTAATAGTTGGTGGGGATCTCTAGGACTGTGGTTGCATGGATATAACCATAACATCTTGTTGGATGTTATAGTTGGTGCAAATCTTATCTTCTGTGGTTGTATGAACATAGTTAAGCTCCTGTCGACTGTTTGGTTAGACTATTTGTTTACTTACATTCAAACAAACACCACCTCTATACAAGCACAGTCCATAAAGGTCTCAGTGATTACAGTCATATTTCCTGAGATCTCTGTCCTCTCCTCACAGTCACAGTTCCTAAAGTCTCTGTAATTCCTTATAACCACAGTCCCTGCGATTTGTAATCTCCTTACAAACCCAGTCTTTGAGATCTGTGTGATCTCAGCAGAACCACGGTACTTGAGATGACTATAATCTCCTCACAAACACAGTCCCTGGGATCTCTGATCTCCTCACAACCACAATTCCTGGGATCTCTGATCTCCTCACAACCACAGTCCCTGTGATATCTGATCTCCTCACAACCACAGTCCCTGGGATCTCTGATCTCCTCACAACCACAGTCCCTGGGATCTCTGATCTCCTCACAACTACAGTCCCTGGGATCTCTGATCTCCTCACAACCACAGTCCCTGCAATATCTGATTTCCTCACAACCACAGTCCCTGCGATATCTTATCTCCTCACAATCAGAGTCCCTGCGATATCTGATCTCCTCACAACCAGAGTCCCTGCGATATCTGATCTCCTCACAACCACAGTCCCTGCGATATCTAATCTCCTCACAACCACAGTCCCTGCGATATCTGATCTCCTCACAATCAGAGTCCCTGGGATCCCTGCGATTCCCTCACGACCACTGTCCCTTGGATCCCTGCGATTCTCTCACAACCACAGTTCCTGGGATCTCTGTGATCTCCTCACAACCACAGTCCCTGGGATCGTTGGGATCTCCTCACAACCACAGTCCCAGGGATCGTTGGGATCTCCTCACAACCACAGTCCCTGGGATCGTTGGGATCTCCTCACAACCACAGTACCTGGGATCGTTGGGATCTCCTCACAACCACAGTACCTGGGATCGTTGGGATCTCCTCACAACCACAGTACCTGGGATATCTGATCTCCTCACAACCACAGTACCTGGGATATCTGATCTCCTCACAACCACAGTACCTGGGATATCTGATCTCCTCACAACCACAGTACCTGGGATATCTGATCTCCTCACAACCACAGTACCTGGGATATCTGATCTCCTCACAACCACAGTACCTGGGATCTATGTAGTTCCCTTTCAACCACCATCCCTGGGGTTGAAAGTGATCTTCTCACAACCACATTCCCTGGGATCTCTGTGATTTCTTCACAACCACAGTCCCTGGGATATCTGATCTCCTCAAAACCACAGTCCCTGGGATCTCTGATTTTCTCACAACCACAGTCCTTGAGATCTCTGATCTCCTCATAACCACAGTCCCTGAGATCTCTGATCTCCTCAAAACCGCATTCCCTGGGATCTACTCACAACCACAGTCCTTGGAATCTCTTTGATTCCCTCACAACCACAGTCCCTGAGATCTCTGATCTCCTCAAAACCACATTCCCTGGGATCTACTCACAACCACAGTCCTTGGAATCTCTTTGATTCCCTCACAACCACAGTACCTGGGATCTCTGTGATTCCCTTTCAACCACCATCCCTGGGGTTGAAAATGATTTTCTCACAACCACATTCCCTGGGATCTCTGTGATCTCCTCACAACCACAGTCCTTGGAATCTCTTTGATTCCCTCACCACCACAGTTCCTGGGATCTCCTCACCACCACAGTCCTAGGGATCAATGTGATTTCTTTACAACCACAGTTCCTGGGATATCTGATCTCCTCACAACCACAGTCCCTGGGATCGTTGGGATCTCCTCACAACCACAGTCCCTGGGATCTCTGATCTCCTCACAACCACAGTCCCTGGGATCTCTGATCTCCTCACAACCACAGTCCCTGGGATCTCTGATCTCCTCACAACCACAGTCCCTGGGATCGCTGGGATCTCCTAACAACCACAGTTCCTGGGATATCTGATCTCCTCACAATCAGAGTCCCTGAGATTTCTGATCTCCTCACAATCAGAGTCCCTGCGATTCCCTCAAGACCACTGTCCCTTGTATGTCTGTGATGCTCTCACAAGTTCCTGGGATCTCTGTGATCTCCTCACAACCACAGTTCTGGGGATATCTGATCTCCTTACAACCACAGTTCCGGGGATATCTGATCTCCTCACAACCACAGTTCCGGGGATCGCTGGGATCTCCTAACAACCACAGTTCCTGGGATCCCTGATCTCCTCACAACCACAGTTCCGGGGATATCTGATCTCCTCACAACCACAGTCCCTGAGATTTCTAATCTCCTCACAATGAGAGTCCCTGTGATTCCCTCACGACCACTGTCCCTTGGATGTCTGTGATTCTCTTATCACAAGGCATTATGGGAAAGGAGCTGGAAAGCTCACTGCGCCCTCTATAGGTTGTAACAAATCCTCAATTTACTTCTGATTCACTGAATCTTTGAGAAGCAAAAAGGAATAATTGTCAAGCCAATATTGCTCATCTACATACGCGTTTCGGGGTTTTGCCCCTCATCAGTGTAGAGCAGAGCGATATTGGCTTGACTGGTGGGAGGCAATGAGTGGGTATGAGGAGGGGAACATCTCTCCTTATGGAGAGCACCAGTTAAGGTGTGTAGTGTTTTGATTGCCTTTTAGCCCACTACTAAGCATCTGCATATCACAAGGCATTATGGAAAAGGAGCTGGAAAGCTCACTGCGCCCTCTATAGGTTGTAACAAATCCTCAATTTACTTCTGATTCACTGAATCTTTGAGAAGCAAAAAGGAATAATTGTCAAGCCAATATTGCTCATCTACATACGCGTTTCGGGGTTTTGCCCCTCATCAGTGTAGAGCAGAGCGATATTGGCTTGACTGGTGGGAGGCAATGAGTGGGTATGAGGAGGGGAACATCTCTCCTTATGGAGAGCACCAGTTAAGGTGTGTAGTGTTTTGTTTTGCCTTTTAGCCCACTACTCAGAATCTGCATATCACAAGGCATAATGGGAAAGGAGCTGGAAAGCTCACTGCGCCCTTTATAGGTTGTAACAAATCCTCAATTTACTTCTGATTCACTGAATCATTGAGAAGCAAAAAGGAATAATTGTCAAGACAATATTGCTCATCTACATACGCGTTTCGGGGATGCCCCTCATCAGTGTAGAGCAGAGCGATATTGGCTTGACTGGTGGGAGGCAATGAGTGGGTATGAGGAGGGGAACATCTCTCCTTATGGAGAGCTCCTGTGATTCTCTTACAAATTCCTGGTATCTCTGTGATCTCCTCACAACCTTTATGTCTGAGATCTGACTAACTGAATGTAAATAATTGACTCATCTCTGGATAAAATTCAGTGGAATCTCTTAATCCCGCACCTATTGAAATGTTTAATTGACCATTGATTGATACTGAAGACTTTTCTTCTGTAGTTCACGTAATGGGCGTCTGCGTGCTCAGAACTAAGGACTAAAGCTTAGAAACAATCCAGAGAGCCTGAGGCCGTGCCAGTTTCTACAGAACAGAGGAGTACTGTTGTGCACCTTTGTGGGACGTCTTTCATCTAACTATAGTTTGGGGCCCGCGTCCAACCGGGTCATATAGGGCGGAGCAGCAAATCCTGTTACAAGGGAATGCTTAGGAGGAGAAAAGTGCTCGGAAAATAAACATCTATCCTAATGCATGCATTAAAGGGGAACTCCTGCAATGACATACAGGCAGTCCCGGGGTTACAAACGGGATAGGGACTATACCTTTGTTCTTAAGTTGAATTTGTATGTTAGTCCGAACAGGTAAATTTATTAACTGTAAAGGCTTTTTTTTTGGTTTTGGATAGTGCAGGGAAGGGTTTTTACATTTGTTTTGCTGTCTGTGCCCCTGTTAAGAAGATCAAACATGAAAAAACTTTGAGATTCTCGGTTCATATATTTTGATCAAAAGATGTTTAAGCTGCCCACGACTTTCAACGTGATCTCAAATAGGGCAGTCCTATGCTATCTTTTACCTCTCAATAGAGCCTCCACACCTCTCACTGGGTCAACAGACCTCCTTTATCCAGAGAGAAAAAAATAAAAAAACACCCTACCTGCAGGCTGCACTTCTTATGACAGCCTGTGAGATTGGGCGGGTGCAGAAAGCCAAAATGGAGGCACCCCTTCCTTCCCATATAGGTTAAAATCAATATACACCAAATATAACGTATGGTTCTGCACAAAAAACATTTCTGAAAAAACGTATGCAAACCTGGGTGCCACTGACAGGGTTGCGGCACACACATATATATATATATATATATATATATATATATGTACACACGCACACCACTGCCAGCGGCACCACAGTCCCTGGGATCGCTGGGATCTCCTCAAAACCACAGTCCCTGGGATATCTGATCTCCTCACAACCACAGTCCATAGGATCTCTGCGATTCCCTCACAACCACAGTCCCTGGGGTGGAAAGTGATTTTCTCACAACCACATTCCCTGGGATCTCTGTGATCTCCTCACAACCACAGTCCTTGGAATCTCTTTGATTCCCTCACCACCACAGTTCCTTGGAACTCCTCACCACCACAGTCCTAGGGATCACTGTGATTTCTTTACAACCACAGTTCCTGGGATATCTGATCTCCTCACAACCACAGTCCCTGGGATCGTTGGGATCTCCTCACAACCACAGTCCCTGGGATCGTTGGGATCTCCTCACAACCACAGTCCCTGGGATCGTTGGGATCTCCTCACAACCACAGTCCCTGGGATCTCTGATCTCCTCACAGCCACAGTCCCTGGGATCTCTGATCTCCTCACAACCACAGTCCCTGGGATCTCTGATCTCCTCACAACCACAGTCCCAGGGATCTCTGATCTCCTCACAACCACAGTCCCTGGGATCTCTGATCTCCTCACAACCACAGTCCCTGGGATCTCTGATCTCCTCACAACCACAGTCCCTGGGATCGCTGGGATCTCCTAACAACCACAGTTCCTGGGATATCTGATCTCCTCACAATCAGAGTCCCTGAGATTTCTGATCTCCGCATAATCAGAGTCCCTGCGATTCCCTCACGACCACTGTCCCTTTTATTTCTGTGATGCTCTCACAAGTTCCTGGGATCTCTGATCTCCTCACAACCACAGTCCCTGGGATCTCTGATCTCCTCACAACCACAGTCCCTGGGATCGCTGTGATCTCCTAACAACCACAGTTCCTGGGATATCTGATCTCCTCACAATCAGAGTCCCTGAGATTTCTGATCTCCGCATAATCAGAGTCCCTGAGATTCCCACACGACCACAGACACTATTATTTCTGTGATGCTCTCACAAGTTCCTGGGATCTCTGATCTCCTCACAACCACAGTCCCTGGGATCGCTGGGATCTCCTAACAACCACAGTTCCGGGGATATCTGATCTCCTCACAACCACAGTCCCTGAGATTTCTGATCTCACAATGAGAGTCCCTGTGATTCCCTCACGACCACTGTCCCTTGGATGTCTGTGATTCTCTTACAAATTCCTGGTATCTCTGTGATCTCCTCACAACCTTTACGTCTGAGATCTGACTAACTGAATGTAAATAATTGACTCATCTCTGGATAAAATTCAGTGGAATCTCTTAATCCCGCACCTATTGAAATGTTTAATTGACCATTGATTGATACTGAAGACTTTTCTTCTGTAGTTCACGTAATGGGCGACTTTTTGGGCATCTGCATGCTCAGAACTAAGGACTAAAGCTTAGAAACAATCCAGAGAGCCTGAGGCCGTGCCAGTTTCTACAGAACAGAGGAGTACTGTTGTGCGCCTTTGTGGGACGTCTTTCATCTAACTATAGTTTGTGCCCGCGTCCAACCGGGTCATATAGGGCGGAGCAGCAAATCCTGTTACAAGGGAATGCTTAGGAGGAGAAAAGTGCTCGGAAAATAAACATCTATCCTAATGCATGCATTAAAGGGGAACTCCTGCAATGACATACAGGCAGTCCCGGGGTTACAAACGGGATAGGGACTGTACCTTTGTTCTTAAGTTGAATTTGTACGTAAGTCCGAACAGGTATATTTATTAAATGTAACTCCAGCACAAAAGGTTTTTTTAGTTTTGGATAGTGCAGGGAAGGGTTTTTACATTTGTTTTGCTGTCTGTGCCCCTGTTAAGAAGATTTCACCTCATTTTCACCTCATCTGCTGCTGTGGCATGCTGGAACTTGCAGTTCCACAGCTACTATCTACTGTGGAACATGGACCCACAAGTGCCAGCATGCCCCATAAGTCTGCATTTGTAACTAGGTCGGGGACTGTCTGTATTCTGACATGTAAACTGGGGGGATACTGGTGGGCTGTTAGGCCATGTTTACACGGCTTATTCTGGGACGTAATTCAGTCCGTAATTACGCGCCGAATCCGTCCCAGTAACTACGGTAATGCACAGTTCTCATAGAGAACTATGCATTACGTCTCCTCTCCCTGCTCGGCGAATACGCAGAGGGGGGAGATAGTTGACAGGTCACTTTCTAGCGGCGTATACGCGCCGCTAGCAATGACTGTCTATGGGCCGGCGAAGTGCCGGCCCCCGGCTCCCGCCCCCGGCCACACGGTGTAATTGCGGGGCGAAATTATGCCCCGCAGTTAAGCCGTGTGAACATAGCTTTAGACCCACTTATTTCATCATGTGTTAGTGAAAAAACAAATAATGAGACCCAATCATTCAGAACATGGGGGTGGTGGGGTTTATCTGGCGTCTGCTTGGCATATCCTGTTGTAGGAATACCCCCTTAAACAATTATTTATTGGTATATTTATACCGAGACAAGCAACTCCTTGTCCAGATAGGGCCCCCTATAAGATATAGGAAAAAAACAGCCTCTGTGGATCTAACAGTGTTTGATGACAATGCAGTTAAATTGGTTCTCCCACCATATATATTAGGGCACAGAGTCGCCATTAGGACAGTATGCTGACGCCCCCTTGTTTCATTATCCCAACTGTAGCCGCCTCCTTGTAACGTGTGACAACCTGAAAGGGATGTTCCCATCTCACACTTTGATGGTATATCAATAGGATATTTCATTAAAGTGTGATAGGTGTGGTCGTACCCCTGGGACATGCACCTACCCTGGAAACAGGCCCCTGAAAGTCTCTGTACAGAACAGAGAGCTGGTCACACCTAGGGGGATGTTCACACGGGGTTTTAGATGTGTGTTTAGATCCATGTTTTGGACCCACATATGCATCTAACCATGTGCAGTGTGATTTATATTAGTTTCAATGTGAAACACGTATCAGCGTTCACACATCTGAACTCCAATGCGTCTTTCTCATGCATCTTTCAGATCCGTTCATAGAACTGTCATGTGAATTCTTGATCCGTTTTACGCAGCAGACGACCTATTTAAAACCTTAGGGTGCGTTTCTGCTGCAGCCGAAACACATCCAAACATACAGCACACTTTGGGTGCGTGTTTGGATGTGTTTTATGCCGTGTGAACATCCCCTTACACACAACTCTCCATTCTGTTCTATGGAAGTTCTGAGTACGGCTGAACATTCCGTCCACTTTTACTGGAAACTCCCTTAGAAAAGAATGGAGAGTCGTGCACAAGCGCTACCCACTCACCGTTCTGTACAGAGACTTTCAGGGCCCCAGATCCCAGATGTGGGACCCCAGCCTATCACATATTGACGGCTTATCCTATCCATATGCCATCAGAGATCGGAACACCCCTTTAAGGGTGGTTTCACACATTGGAACTCATTTATGAAAAGTGTTTAATAAGACTGTCTTTGTTGCTCATAGAAACCAATCAGGGATCAGTTTTCATCTCATATTCTGCTCTTGAAAAATGGAAGTTTAGCTCTGATTGGTTGCTATGAGCTCTGATTGGTTGCTATGAGCTCTGATTGGTTGCGATGAGCTCTGATTGGTTGTTATGAGCTCTGATTGGTAGTTATGACCTCTGGTTGCTATGAGCTCTGAGTGGTTGCTATGAGCTCTGATTGTACTATGAGCTCTAAATGGTTGCTATAGCTCTGATTGGTTGCTATGAGCTCTGACTGGTTTCTATGAGCTATTATTGGTTGCTCTGAGCTCTGATTGGTGGCTATGAGCTCTGATTGGTTATGAGCTCTGATTGGTTGATATGAGCTCTGATTGGTTGCTATGAGGTCTGATTGGTTGCTATGAGCTCTGATTGGTTGCTATGAGCTCTGGTTGGTTGTTATGAGCTCTGGTTGGTTGCTATGAGCTCTGATTGGTTGTTATGAGCTCTGGTTGGTTGCTATGGGCTCTGATTGGTTGCTATGAGCTCTGGTTCCTTTGGGCTCTGGTTGGTTGCTATGGGCTCTGGTTGGTTGTTATGGGCTCTGATTGGTTGTTATGGGCTCTGATTGGTTGCTATGAGCGCTGTTGGTAGCTATGGGCTCTGATTGGTTGCTATGAGATGATTGGTTGCTATGGGCTCTGATTGGTTGCTATGGGCTCTGATTGGTTGCTGTGGGCTATGATTGGTTGCGATGATCTCTGATTGGTTGCTACGGGCAGCAAAGACCGTTTTAGGATATGTTCGAACAGCGTATTTTGGCACATATTTGCCAAAATACGTCCAAAACAATATGCAAGTATACATCTCACAGACTGTAATGTAAAATACGTACCGCCATTCAGACGACACGTATTTTCCAGTCGTATTTTTGTGTGCGTTTGAAAAGAATTGGCATTTTAATTCTGTGCGTGCCATCAAATAATTCACTATAGGAGGCAGATATCTGCCTTGGGACATTGTGCATAATTCCAACAGCTCAACAAACATGCTTTGCGGAGCTTACCTGTGTGCACCGCAATTCGCTGTGTGAACTCCTTCTTACCATTAGACACTTTTTATCAAACTCTTATTGTTGCTCTTATTCTTTCTCGTCTTGACTCCTGTAGCTCCTTGCTTATCGGTCTCCCTCTCTGTAAACTCTCCCCTCTCCAAACTGTCCTGAATGCAGCAGCCAGGCTCATCTTTCTCTCCACCCGCTATACTGATGCTTCTACCCTGTGTCAGTCACTGCACTGGTTGCCCATTCAGTACAGACTACAACATAAACTAATCACTCTCACCCATA
Source organism: Phyllomedusa bahiana (assembly GCA_025379985.1). Classification (NCBI taxonomy): domain Eukaryota; kingdom Metazoa; phylum Chordata; class Amphibia; order Anura; family Hylidae; genus Phyllomedusa; species Phyllomedusa bahiana. The sequence goes on from JAODAL010047364.1 coordinate 27,703, forward strand.
CAGCTCTCCACAGCGCTGCACCCCCTACATCTCCTTCCTCATTTCAGTCTACCATGCTACCCAGTCTCTGTGCTCTTCTGCTGATATCAAACTACAGGCCACAATTACCCGAACCTCCCATGCCCGTATCCAACATTTCACATGTGCAGCACCAGTTCTCTGGAACATGCTACCGCGGGCGATCAGGCACACTCACAACCCTCATAGCTTAAAGTGTTCCCTGAGAATGCATCTTCTCAGGCAGGTCTACCACAATCCCATACTTTCTGTCACACCCATTGCTGTCACTTCCTACACTTTGGCACTTATCTGTATATAGATGTATGGTCTGGGTGGCAGATTCATCCACTTGTTATGTAAACTACCTCATTTATGAAATACGGTTGGACCATTGTGTAAACTGAGCCCTCCTCACCCTTCGTCTCACCCATACACCCTAGGTTGGCTCTTGAAAATGAAAGTTTAAAATTTCCAGTTCTTATCTCTTCAAGCTGTTTCACCTGATGAGAAAAAAAAATTGGTAAATTCTGTTTTAATTTTGGAAAACGTTTAAACGTGTCCTCAGGGGTCTACATTAGGGTGCTCCTTAGCACAAGGTACAACACAGCCCTGATCCCAGCGCAGCTCCTGCGAGCACCGGGGAGCGGGGGAAACCTCTGCTCCCCGGAGCTTTAACCCTTTGATCGTCAAATCGAAGGGTTTCCCTGCTCTGTCCGGTGATCGGAACACCTGGTGACCCGACAGAGCCCGGGGAATGGCTGCACAGTCAGCCCTGGGGACCTAGAGTAGTCCCAGGGCTGTCTGTGTAAGAAGCCAGTCATCAGGGCAGACTGTGTGCTGCCCTGACTGCTGCTTGTGTAATACTGACACAGATTATAATATATTAGCATATATGAATATGCTAATACATTACTAAATAGGGAAAAAAAAAAAAAAAAGGTAAAACAGTTCTCCCTTCATGGGATTTAAGAAAAATAAGTAAAAAACATAAAAACTGTAAAAAAAAAAAGAATAAAAAAAATAAAATGAAATAAATATTTAATAAAAATAATTGTGCATACATTACACACACACAAAAAACCTACACATATTAGGTATCCACACGAACGTAATAACCTGTAGAATTAATCTAACAAGTGTGAAATGTGAATTGTGTAGAAAAAATGTAAAAAAACAAAAAAAAGTTTAAAAAAAATTAAAACTAAATTCTGCAATTATTTACAAGTGAACTTAAACTATTCCCCCATAAAGTACAACTTGTCTCGAATAAAACGAGGCCTCATACATTGAAAAAAAATAAAAAAAGTTAAAACTGTTGAAACGAAAGGAGGGAAAAACTAAAAAAAATATGTTCTGGACATTAACTAATTTTCAGGCGTTCGGCTTAAGGGGTTAATTGCTGTGCCTTTCTGCACAAGAAAATGTTCCATGTGAAAGCGCCCTAATAGATTGTAAGCTCTTGAGAGCAGGGCCCTCACACCTTGGGCCACATGTATGAAAATTTTCTAGGTCTAAAACTCACTTTGTTTCCCATAGCAGCCAATCAGAATGCCCCTTTTATTTTTCCACTAAATGAAATGAAAGGGGCGCTCTGATTGGCTGCTATGGACAACAAAGTGAATTTTAGGCCTAGACAGTTTTCATACATGTGGCCCCTTGTGTCTGATCTGTTTGTAGCTTTTTACTGTGTAATGTTTGTTTTTTGTCTGTGCTTCTACCCCCTACATTGTAAAGTGCTGCAGAATATGTTGGTGATATATTAAGATTATTATTATTATTAATGAGGCCTATTGTGTTTTTAGCAACATCTTTGAATACATTTTTTCTTCACACACTGAAGTAACCATATATTTGCTAAAAGTCAATATGCAAACATAAAACGGGCTATTGTTGTTGCTTTTGTATGGCAACCGTGGTTGTGTTTTTTGGATCAGAGCCAATTTTTTTTTTTAACTTTTTTTTTCCATAGACCGTTGTTTGTTTTTCTTTTTTGTTTTCTTTTCTGCACCAAAATAGACAGGTAGACATAGGTGTGACATTATTTTTTTTTGTAGTGTTTTACAAGAGTGCAAATCAGGTGATGAGGAAAATGCACCAGAAAAAAATGCATCAAATACACCTGTCCTTTAGATACTTTTTGGGCAAAAAATGCTACAAAACTGTATGAAAAAAAGCATAAAGCCTAAGGCCTCGTTCACACGGCTTATTCTGCCGCGGATTGGCGCCGTACTGCGGGGCCGGATTTTGCGCTTCATTTCGGCGCCAATCCGCGGGAGCAATTACGGTAAACCACTGCTCTCAT
>JAODAL010047365.1:0-30000 GCA_025379985.1 Phyllomedusa bahiana
AAACGAATTCCACTTCGTTAGAATCAATTCGCCCATCTCTAATCATTACATTTGGAGGAAAAAGGGAGAAGATTGGAAGCCTAAGAACACCATCCCAACTTTGAGACACGGGGATGGCAGCATCATGTTGTGGGGTTGTCTTGTTGCAGGAGAGACTGGTGCACTTCACAAAATATCTGGCATCATGACAAAAGAAGATTATTTGGCAATACATCTCAAGACATCAGCCAGGAAGTTAAAGCTTGAGTGGAAATATGTGTTCCAAATTGCCAATGACCCAAGGCATACTGCCAAACTGGTTACAAGGTGGCTTAAGGATAACCAAAACAATGTTTTGGAGTGGCTATCACAGCCCTGATCTTAATCCTATTGAAAATTTATGGGCAAAGCTGAAAAGGCAGGTGCGAGCAAGGTGACCTACAAAACATAACTCGTTTACACCAGTTTTGTCAGGAGGAATGGGCCAAAATTCCTACTAACTATTGTGAGAAGCTTGTGGAAAAATATCAAAACGTTTGACCCAAGTTATACAGTTTAAGGTCAATGCTATCAAATCCTAATGAAATGTATGTAAACTTTTGACTTTGCAGAAAGTAATAAAAGTGACTTAAAAATTCTCTCTCATTATTCTGGAATTTGGCAAATATAAATAATTTTGGTAATCCTAACTGCCTAAAACGAGTAAGGTTTATTCTGTTTACATGTCAGATAGTGAGAAAAACATGCATGTGTGTCTTTTTATTTATCGTATTGTAAGGGATTAGGTAGCGGGTCGGTCATCTCCTGGGTAGACGGGCACAGCTCAGCGGGCACAGAAATCCAAACGACAAGGAAAGTTCGTTTTAAACTGCCCGCAGACAGTTTTATTGTTTATCATGTGGCACATAAAAGAAAACAAAAAAAACAAATCCTATGCCTGTCCGGCTCTAACTAAACAGTAAGAATACCTCTCTAACACATTGCCGGTCTAATAACAGTCACTGAACACCACAATATTACTGTACAACAAGCAGGGGCTCCCACAGGTTTGTAGCAGTTACCTGTCCCAGGGTGAGAGAGTGTGTGTCTGCAGCTCCTGCCTTATATGAGGCAGACACACCTAAACCTAATCAGGCAGCCCAAGACCCAGACTGCCCAGGTGGAGTGGGGCCCACCCTCGCTATCCCCACTCCAGAAAACCAGCCCTTGCTAATGGGTTTTACTAAACCCTATACATAGAGATCTCTGACACTTCACTATCTGGTTGCTCTTTATCTGGACATAAGGAATCTTGGGCATATATACCTTCCCTCTAAGACCAGTCCAGAAACTTTGTCACAGTGTCATAGTATGTAAACTTCTGGTTTCAACTGTATATAATATATATATTATATTATATATATATATATATATATATATATATATATATATATATATATATATAATTTGTCACATGTCACAGTATGTAAACTTCTGGTGTCAACTGTATATACATAAATATATTATATATATATATTTTATATATATATATATATATATATATAAATATATATATATAATATATATATATAATATATATATATTTATAATATATATATTATAATATATATATATATAGTTGAAACCAGAAGTTTACATATATAGGTTGTTATTTTAGATATATCAAATAAAAGTTAAATTTTAACAGGGAACTAATATTTTTGCAGTGATATTTTTTGTCGACACTCCCTGTCTATATCATATATGGTGATTTTTTTTTTAAACACCATTGAAAAGCAATGTCTGATTTTCATTAATTGATTTTCAGTAAATGTACTTTTACTATTACTTTTGATTAGGGATGAGCAATTGTAATCGACAAAGTTGAAATCGGCACGATTTTTAGGCTGATCGGAAATTTCCATTCACGTGATGTTTTAGGTGACAATCTGACAGATAATCTATTACTATCACGCCATTTTCGGTGCTTCCTGTCATTTTGGTGGCCAGCAAATCAGCTTAGAGCATAGAGCTGAATGTGCGACGTCATGACTGTGATGTGTATGGATGTCATTGGCTGGAAAAATTACATGACCTCGTTTTGCATAGAACAGCGTTTCCTGTTCAGCATCAGTCTTTCAGTGTCTAACACTAGAGCAAGACGTGTGCTGCGTGTCTCTCAATACAGCTCAGCGACACAGTTCTTATCTTTATTCATAGAGACAACTATGCTTTTAGCTGTGAACATTAGGCTATAGGTAGATTAGAGAATTTCAGTTCTTATTTAGTTCGACAGAGACTTTTAAAGAAGCATCTAGAGCTGTCCAGCTGAGGAGTGGGATGGGGGCGGAGGAACAGACAGGCTTTGGAAAGGAGAGTGTATATTGTGCAGCCCAGACTCTGCTTTGAACCTGCATTGAAATGACATTTTTTTTTACCACGTTTTGGCCAGCACACCTCACACCTGAGTGAAATTGTACCTTTTAATTTTTTTTGTTCCCAGTTTTTTTCAAATAGCCAAAGTTGTACTTAAATTTGGATACAGAAATTTTGTAGTAACTGCTGGTGTATTTCATTGGTGCAAAAACCACCTTTTGTTATCTGTATAACTTTTAAATAGCTGTATTGCACTTTGGTGTGCCCCAGTTTTGTTCAAAGAGCCACCTTGTTCTTAAATTTGGATACATACATTTTCTAGTAAATGATGATGTATTTAATTGGTACAAAAACCACATTTTGTTATCCGTATAACTTTTAAATAGCTGCATTGCACTTTGGTGCGCCCCAGTTTTTTTCAAACAGCCACATTGTACTTCAATTTGGATACAGAAATTTTGTAGTAAATGATGGTGTATTTAATTGGTGCAAGAACCACATTTTGTTATCCGTATAAATTTTAAATAGCTGTAAAATTGCACGTGGTGCGGCCCCCCCAGTATTTTTTTTGCAAAGAGCCCCACCCTTGTTACTTTAAATTTGGGGATACAGACCATTTTATAGTAACTGTTGGTGTAATTTTCCATTGGTGCCCCAAAAAACCACCTTGTTTGTTATCCCCCTATAACTTTAGTTTAAATAGCTGTTAAATAAATTGCAAGTGGGTGCGGCCCCCCCAGTTTGTTTTTTTGCAAGAGCCAAACCCTTGTACTTAAAATATTGGATACAGAAAAATTTTGTTGTTTTAGTAAACTGTTGGTGTATTTTTTTCATTTGGTGCCCAAAAAAAACCCACCCTTTTTGTTAATCCCCGATTTAATAACCTTTTAAATAGCTGTAATGCAACGGGTTGGCGGCCTCAGTTTTTATTTCCAAAATAGCCCCACGTTGTACGCAATTTTTGAATAGAAAAAAATTTTCTAGTAACTGGTTTTTTTTTCTTGTTTTTGTCCCCCATTGCTGCAAAAAAACCCACAATAGCCCTCACATCCTTGTTGGGAAAACTTTTGAAATAAGTTTTTTATTTGTTTTATATTTTTTTTTTGGCGCTCGGTGGAATCTTCCCAGTTTTTTTGGGCAAACAGATTTAGCGAAACTTGGTATGATAGTTTTTTGTTTGAAAAACCCTATACAATTCCTAGTGCTACTGGGCCAGAATGTAAATCCCCTGGGACGAAGGAAAAACACTGTTTTTGATTTGGTCTTAACGGTTTTTCTTCCCACCCAGTAAACCCGCAAAGAAATTTTCAACAGGTTAATTTCGCCCAGAAACATTTTCCAAGTTTCTAATCCTAGTTTGGGGGCTGTTTGGAAATTAGAGGAATTTAAGAAAAAATAGCTGTTGGATTTGGCCCCCGTTCCCCCTTTTTCAAATAAGAAAAGACTGGTCCAAAAAAAACTCCCTTTCCCATACCCCTTTTTTTTAAAATTTTTGTACCTTACTGAATATGGAGCGAAAAATGCAGGTGGTAAGCCTAGCAAAAAGAGGGGTTTTTTGTAGGGACATGGGAGGGTTTAAGAAAGGTAAAACGAGGAAAGAACAAGGTGCTCCCTTCCCCAAGTGGCCTGGGCGAACAAACAAAAAAGGAAGCCCAGCCGGATTGGGGTCCGGTTTTGCACAGGAACCGCCCAAAGTGCCTGTCCACCATCGCTGGGGTTTCCGGTGCCCTGTGGTGAAAATCCTTTTAAATAACGAACAGCAAAACGCCAAACCTAGGCAAAACCAGCCATCCCTTAAACCTCCTCCTCCCTCACCAGTCCCCCCCCCACGGGCCCCACAATGTTCCGTCATCCATCAATCCGTCAGCAAAATCCCCGCCAACATGGAAAGCCAAAAAAGCAGCCAAAAATGTTCAAAAACTTGTTTACCTACCCCAAACTGGGGGAATAATCCCCCATTTTCCCTGAGGGACCTCCTTTTTGATTGACAAAATTTATGGTTGGGGGTTCAAGAAGGCATTTTTTTCCAAAAAGATTCCAAGAAGCACAAAAGAGGATGATTTTTGTCTGCTCTGACGCCCAATCGCTTGAATGCCCATTTCAAGAAAGTAGGAAGAGAGGGAAGCCGGTTCCCCCACAATCCGTTAAAAAATCCAGGGCGGTTTGGCAAACGCCTTGCCAGTGCCTGTTTGCTTGTAGCCCCCTCCCGCAGCTCCCAAGGAATTGCAGAATGTTTAAAATTGTTTTTTTTTTTAATGTTTGGATTTTTAGAGTAGTAGTTATTGTTGTAAGCTTAAATGTAAAAAACTTTAGACAATTCTAATTGCGCCCTGCCCTTTTGGAAAGAAGAAGTGGGTTTACTTTCGAAACACGTTATTTGCATAAGGTAAAAGCAATCACTTTTGCCTGCTTCGGCGTCCTCCAGCCGTGGAATAATTTGGGTTTTGCATGCTGCCCTCAGAAATTCATGACTGAACGATAAGGTAAAATTGGTTTTTGCTAACTTTTTTTTCATTTGAATTTTTAAAAATGTTTTTGGGAAAATGTCCCCTATATAAAATGGAAAAACGCCTGGGGTCCCCCAAAAGAAAATAAATAAAAAATGTCCCCCGCCACCTAATGTTTGTTTTTATTGGATTTGAGGATACCCGACCTATAATGAAAAAAAAAAGGGCCATATGTTTTTTGGAAGATCACGTAGCACAAATCTATATTAAATTAATTTAAGAGGAACATTTGCAATTATATTACACACCCCCTCCTGTCCCCCGACCCTCCCTCCGCCACACAACCAAAGCGTTTTTTTCCTCAAAAGCTGCCCATGTCCCCCTCTCAGAGTCCCCCATGAACAAAGGATCCAGCCCTCCGCTTCAGCCCTCCACTGGGTGTTGCCCCCCAGTAAAAAACCACCCATCACCACCCCCAAGACCCCAATCCCTTTACCCCTTCCCTCCTTTCCGCCAGTTATTTTGGACCTGGCAACGCCGTACAGCTGCCCGTCCCCTCGCACCCAGACTTTCCTGTCTAACCAGGATTTTGGGGAACCAGAAGAAAAACCACTATTAACCCAAAACCAATCCCCCAAAGGCCAAAAGCCTAATGTCCGGCATTGCGCCCCAGGCCCCTTTTTGCCCCCCCTTGGGGAAAAAATGGTTTTTTTTTCCCCACTATTCCCTTTCCTGGTGGACACAGATGGGTTTTTTCCCGCCACGTCATGGCCCTAAGCCCTGCCCCAATAAACGATGCCGAGCAAGGCCCCCATTTTTCTTTTTCCCAGAATAAAGCTGTCACCCCCGGACCCACCAAGCCCCCCCACGTTGGGTCATCTAAAAATTTTTTTCAAGCGCGTTTGTTCTTCCCATCCCTTGGGTCCCTGGCAAAAGTTCCCCATCTTGGACCACAGATACATGGACTAGTAAGCAACAGCCCCCCCCCAAGGCCCCGCCCTTATTAATCTCTGTGACCAGCCTCCCACTCGGGGTGATCCTGGGGGTCCCCCCCCCGATGGAGTTGTGGCCTCCCCTCAGGCCTCCGGCCCAGCCGCGCCTCCCTTCCAAACTGGCAGGGGATGGTGGCAATGGTTTTTCCTTTCCCCCAAAGGTTCCACTGGTAAAGCAATCACCGTGCCCAAGAAACCGTGGCCCCCACCGTTTGCTGAAATTAATCTGTCCCCCTTGGAGAACCCGGTCAACAACAACCAGGTCCAGATCGTGTTGGACGGCTTCTTCACAACAAGACCGAGCGTTTTGGGTGCTTTTGTGGTGGGACAAGAACCTTGTGCCCCCCAGCCCCAAGGGTGGTGTGCGATAACGGTCCGAAAATCTCCCAGGAACTCCCCTTAAGAAATTCCAGTAAGGACTGAAGCAAAACATCCCTTGCCTCGGCAAACACGTCCAATGGGAACCTCCGGTCATCCAGAAAAATTTATTCTAAAAAGAGCTACCCGGGTCTGGGACTTTGCCCCACCTACTGAGGAAGGCTCGAGGTTCCTGAGCTCCACTTCCCACCCTCCGCCACCCCCCCTCCCCCGCCCCTGGTTGCCCCGTTTTTGCAGTGGTCAACTCGGCCCTCCCCGATTCCCAAAATCGTCCCTACATTGTTTTTTGACGTTGGCAACAACGCCTTGGAATTTTTCCCCAACTCCCTCAACATGCCCCCTTCCCCAGCGATTTTGTGGGCAGCCAGCGCAATGCCATTACGCCAGTAAACGAAGTGACAATGGGCCTGGAACCAAGCAAAAGCGGTGCGGAACCCTCGGGGTGGGGTTTTTTGAAGGCCCCACCCGAGAAAGGTTGGAGGGCACCAGGTGGGAAAGAGCTTACTGGGCACCATAAAATCCTAAGCCCAGGTTTTTTTTGAAAAAAGCCCCATCTTAAAATGTCAGTGCGGACAATGGCCCCCTTGTCAGGCAATGAGCATTTGGGGTGGATCTTAGTTCTGGAAACGAATCGTTTGGACAACTCTGAAACAACAGGTCCCACCCAGTCGATGAAGGAGGGAAATGGAACACAGGAATTTTGTGGAAAACACAGAGCATTACTTCTTTTTTGTTCCCACATCCAAATTCCCAGAAAGGCCCAAACTTTATCGATCCTTCATTAGGACCATTTTATGTTCAGGGTCCCAGGTGCTAGTGCAAGGGTCAGCGCAATCCCCAAGGCCCCTTCTCCAGGGGTACAGCAATCTGAGGCCAAGTCCCAGGGCTGGGTGGTTTTGAAGCTGAATTGCCGGAGGAAACCGCGGGAGGGAGGAATGGAGGTAAAATTCCCCGCCGGACACCCTCAACGTTTTAAACCGATGGTTTTTCCCCATGCCCCTTGGAAAGAGGTTTTTTTTGGCAAACCGGATTTTGGAGGCGAAGGGAGGAAATGAGGAAGTCAGTTTGCAGTGCCCCTGACCCAAGGTTTTTGGAAATCAAGGCTCCAACTCTCACTTTATGCTTGTTTGCCCCATTCCCCAACTGACCCCTCGCTTTAAAGGGCCCCTAAAATGAACAAAATTACTGGGGGCCACCCCCTGGTCCCCAGTACAAAAAAAAAATCAGCGCTTTCCTTCCACCCCCCCAAAATAGAGAAAAAAATGCAGAATTGGAGCCCTTGCTGATTGATAAAACGGGGAAACATCTTTTGTGTCTGCTTCACGTTCTTCAAATATCACAGTGGAAAAACTCGAAACTTTTACAGCATAAGTGCCAATCAGCGCAGGCATTGTGGCAGAAGCCTAATGGTGGCCTCGGCAATCTTTTTTTACCACCTCACCAACCATGAATGCAAATCACAACACACACAGAGACTGGTTTTAAGATATGGTCACACTATCCGCCAACACCGTTTTTTTGGGAAAATTTTCGGACCCTTCGACTTCTGGTACCAAAAAAGGGATGAAAGGCCCGACCGCTCCCATCCATAGAGGTGTTGTCCTGCCCAGCCCCACGTCATATCTGACGACTTCAGCACAGCTGGGGGATTTTTTACAGACAAACGCACCCCGCTTTCCACAATAAGGGGGACATTTGATTTTCATCAAAAAAAATCGGGCAGGATCTCTAGATTTGGGGCCCCCAAATTTACCGGGGTCACCTTAGTTCCGGTCTATGCCACCTCTTCAAACGAAAGGTCCTTTTGAAAAAAATTTTTTTAAAGATCATTTCTTACTGCAATTTTTTTTCTCATTTTCCCAAAAGGTCTTTTTGCGGGCTTTGCGGTAGGAACTGTAAAAGAACCAAATGATGGTTTCATGAAAAAACCGTATTCCATTTACTCCTTATTTTAAAAAAATTTTTGCACGTCAAGGGTTTTTGGGTCATGGTGCGTGAGATACAGCATAATCAAGGCCCTTTTGAAACAGAAATGTGGCTTCTAAGGGATTTCCCCCCAAATTTTTTTTAACAGTCATTTTCTAATCTTTGGGTCATGCTGCTGTGAAAAGCAGCATACTACAGGCCCAAATTTTTTAAAAAAAAAATTTGGGGTTTCTAATAGACATTTTTTCTCAAAATTGCAAGAGGGGAAAAAGGGGTCATTTTTTAAATTTTTGGGGGGCCTTTTTGCGGGAAATAAAGCTATACCACAGGTCCTTTGAAAAAAAAGTGCTTTAATGAATTTGTTCTTCACAATGTCAACAGTGGCTGAAGGTCTGTTTTGAATTTTATGATTTCACGGGCGCCCCGCAACCCCCCCGGTCGGGGGCGCGTCTGGTTCCGACAGCCAGCGGGGGCCCCGTCCCGCACCTCGGGTTTGGTGTCCGCTCACCCCCCTGCCTCGGGCCCGGCACTCACTTACCCGGCCACGTCCCTCGTCCGCCCTGGCCCCGGCGTGCGCGGGGCCGCCCCCAGCCGGCGCGTGCCTGCAGTGTGAAATTTAAAAGGACATGCCCGGGAATTGTTTTTATTGCCGGGCCTGTCCCATTAAGCCGGGGCCCCCCCCTGACACCTTGCCGGATCCTTGGGGGTTTATTTCCTTGGAGAAACTTTCCCCGAAAATCATTCCTTGCCTATCCTGTACCGAACCTTGAGCCTACTTTCCGACCACGAACCGCCGCAGCCCTGACCTTCTCCTTCTATGTTTACGACTTCAGCCGCCCCCCCTGACCCCCCGCCTGTCCCCCCACACGGCCGCCGCCGATTCCTACCTCACCACCCTTGGCCCCACCACAGGGAACCCCCCAGTGGAAGCACCTGGTAGACTCCCGAGCAGCAAGTCCATCCCGGTTTTTGCGGGCTCGGGGAAACCCCGGGGCTACTTAGATTCCTCTCCCTGGTGGGGGTTACACCATCGCCCGGTGGTCCAGTGGATCCACCTCCAGACCGTTACAAGGGCATGGTGCTTCAAAAACAGGGTTTGGAGGGCACTGTTAATGGGCACTATGAAAAACTTGTTTTTGCAAGATCTTTTAAAATAGCTAGCAATCCCCGTATGAACAACCCATTTAATACATTAAAAAAAGAGAAACAAAAGTGGTTGATTCCATCCATTTTTTAAAAAAGTGTTTTTCTAGAATTAAACACCCAAAAAAACTTGCATGTACAAAATAGCGATACAAATATCCTCGAATTGTAAAAGGGAGGTACAGGAAGACTTTAACAGATGTAGGGTTTTTTCTGAGACATGTGTATGGAGCACATTCGTCCCCCAAAACAAAAAAATTTCCCCAACATGTTTATAAACAGAAAAAGAACCAAAAAAAGGGCACCTGGTGAAACAGAGCGTCCCACCACATTTTCCAAAAAGAAGCCATTGGCCCCACAAATGAAGGGCAACGCTCTCGTAGAGGCAGAAATTTTCTCAAAGCGCTACCCCGGTCTTGACTATTACGAGAAGGCGGGGTCTTGCTCACACTTTTCCCCTTCTGCACTCTGCTTTGCACGAATGTTTTCGTTTGCTGCGTCATAAGGGAATTTTTTTTCCGGTTAATGGGTGACGGATGCACCAGGCTCTCACCGCACCCACTTAACTCAGGCCCTGCTAGCGAACCTTTTGTTAATAGATAGAAAACCACCCTGGGTCTCACCGCACCCACGAACTCGGGGGCCCGCTAGCTAACCCGTTTTAATCCACGTTTACAGCCTCACCTGCCTTTTTCATAATTTCCTTCAAGCCCCTTGACAGTAGAAGCAAAATTTTTAGACAGCCCCCATTTACCTACTGGGGACATCTATTTTGTTTGCTTCACATTCGATGTCACGTGGGAAAAAAGTCACAAGTAAATGGCCAAAAAAGCTTCAGCATACATATTAAAAGATTGTTTTAATAAGTTTTTTTTTTATTGAAAATTTCTGCTGATGGTCCATAAGGGCACCTTTTCGGGTTTTTGGTCATGCTGCGTCAGGGTAAAAAGGGTGTCAATAAATTTTCTAAAAAACTGCTTCAAAGACACTTTCTTCCGCACTTTTTAATCTTGGGGCAGCAGGTTTTTAGGAATGCGCGGTCCAGGACACGCAATCAAAGTCCTGTTTAACAAAATGGTGGTTCAAAACTCCCTTTTCCCCACTTTTTAATTGTGGTCAGAAAAGGGTTTTAAAGGGCAACGCGGCCCAGGACAATATATTTAATGTCCACTTCAACAAAATGGTGGTCAAAGACCCCTTTTTCCGGAAATTTTTTTCTGTGGGGCATGCAAGGGTTTTAGGGGCATGCTGCGGGACAGGACAGGTATTCAATGTCCAGTTCAAAATAAAATGTGGTTCAAAGACTCCTTTTTTTTAGCACTTTTTTTTAAACGGGGGGCCACCCCAACGTTGTGGCCCAAACAGGTGTAGTCAATGTCCAGTTCAACTAAAATGGTGGTTCAAAGACTCCTTTTTCCGGCACTTTTAATCTTGGTCAGACAGGTTTTAAAGGGTCTGCTGCAGTCCAGGACAGGTATATTTAATGTCCAGTTCAACTAAAAGGTATTCAAAAATCCTTACCTGGGACTTTTTAATCTTGGGGGTCAACAGGTTTTAAGGGGCAGGCTGCGGGCCAGGGCAGGAAGTCAATGTCCATTCAACAAAAGGTGGTTCAAAGACTCCTTTTTTCCGGGAATTTTTAATCTGTGGGTCATGCAGGTTTTAGGGCATGCGCGGTACAGGACGGGATAGTCCCAAAGTCCCGTTTTAACTAAAATGGTGTTCAAAGACCCTTTTTTCAAGTACTTTTTTAATCGGGGGGCAGCAGGTTTGGGGGTAACCTGTGGCCCCCGGACGGGTGGTCAATGTCCACTTCAAATAAATGGTGGTTTAAAGACTCCCCCTTTTTTCCCGGGACATTTTTAAACGGGGGGAGACAGGTTTAAGGTCATACTGCGGTCCAGGACAGGGTTAGCCAAAGTCCAGTTCAACAAAATGGGGGGTTTAGAACCCTTTTTCCGGCACTTTTAATCTGGGGGGTCAGACAGGTTTAAGGGTGCTGTGTTCCAGGACAGGGATAGTAACCCCCGTTCAAAATAAATGTGGCCAAATAATATCCCTTCGGGAAATTTTAATTGGGGGTCATGCAGGTTTTAAAGGGGGTCGCTGTGGAAAAAGGTTTTGTAATGTCTTAGTTTTTTTTTCTGTATCTTGTTCCCAAATTGTTTGCCAAAAATGTACACATATCCAGTTTACTTTTGTGGATGTTAATTCCACTTCCCCAGCCCTGTTTGGGTGTAAAAATGAAGGTGTTGTTCCCTCCCCAAGACTTTAAGGTATCCGGCGATAATCTTTTAAAGACTATTAGATATCGTCAGGGGGAAATTGCCGTTTAAATCGAATCAATAACGATAGTTACACAATCGCTATCATTACTTATCGATCAAAAATAAAAAAAATTTGGGTTAATCTCTTAATGCACCGTTACGTACAGAAACATCATGGTGCTATATTTTGAGCCCAGGCCCCAAATAACACCCCCTAGGTGCAGGCCATAGTCCCAGCACAGCAAAGGGAAAATTTTTCCACAGGGGCATATTGTGGCACGTACTTGTGAGCGTCGCAATACGTCGGGTGTTTTAGAAAAATGCGCTGGCCAGCGTACTTCTAAAATGCTCTGGCCTGGCGCCCATTCACTTTCATTTTCCATTTTCCCCACATGTCACTTCTTCCTGGCGTGTAATACATGTCAGGAAAAACAAAATTAACAAACTCTCAACAGAGCTATAAAATTACTAGTTTTGGGGGCCAATTTCTAGCAATTTAGTTGCAATACGGCCCCCCAAAAATGCCTTAACAACCCCCAAAGAAATTTCACAGTGGGAGGGATTTTCCTCTGTCCTCCATTGGCAACGCGATCACAGGGTGCTGATGCTTGTCCTGACAACTGGGGTTCAAACTATGGCCTCTGGGTTTTTGTCAAAAAGAAGGCCGTCAGGTTCTCCAAAAGGGCAAAGACTGAAAGGCTGAGACTTTTTGAAAGATACACTGAAGTACAGACATTTACTGAAATGTATTTTACAAGTGATCTCACAATGGTTGAGCGTTGTCTCATAGTGGGACAAGAAAAAAATAAATAAAAACACAAAAATAAAAAATAAAAAGGATGAGAAATTTTTTGCTCCTCGCACAGCATATAAAATAGATTTAAAAGTGGTCATAAAATCAATTAAACCCCAAAGTGGTACCAATTAAAAATCAGTTTGTTTTTTCCTCCGAAATGGTACCAAGGAAAATATCAACTCATCCAATAAAAAACAGTTTTTTTTTTATTTTTTCATTTCTCAAAATGCACAATACACCACTACATAAATTCCCTTAGGAGTGTTGAATCCAATATTGAGTATCCTCTAGGTTTCACTAGTTGTGGTACTTTAGGGGCTTTGTAAATGTGACATGGTACCCACCAAAATCTGCTAGATAGCCATCCCTCCCTTGTACACCCTGACATGCAACTTGGAAGAAGTTGAATACTGCATTTTGAGGTACTTTTTTCCCCAACATTACTTGTGAAAAAAAAAATAAAATGATCTAATACATAATAAAGGAAAAATTAATTTGTTTTTTTTTCATGGCCCAGAGCTTATGAAATTCTGTAAAACAACTGTTTGGTCTATATACTCGTTACACCCCTGGATATACTCCTTAACCCCTTACCGACATTGGACGTGTGAGTATGTCCTGATGCCGGTAAGGGGCTTTGCAGCTAACACTCGGTGCTTACAGCAGGGCCAAGATCGCTTAACATGGCAGCTGGAAGCCTTGTGAAGGCTTCCATCACCTTCATGTTTTCAATTTCTCCACTTCCAACCCTAGGCAGGAAGTGGAGAAACCGCCATATTGGTACACCCTAATGCAGGCATCCTCAAACTGCGGCCCTCCAGCTGTTGGTAAACTACAACTTCCAATATTCCCACTGTTATAGATTATATAAATGCATGATGGGAGTTGTAGTTTCCCAACAGCTGGAAGGCTGCAGTTTGAGGATGCCTGCCCTAATGCAATGTCTATACAATGCATTAGCCTTTATAAATGATCGAGCCCCCTAGTGGTGTGGTACCCCAGGGGGACTCAAAGTTAAAGGTAAAAAAAAAATGTTTTAAAGTGTAAAAAGAATAAAAAAATATTAAGGGCGAAGTATGATTTTGGCCATTTTTTTTACGTGTATTAGCAGCGTAGAATGTGCCTCAATCTATGAACCTGTTCTACTATGGGTCATAGATTTAGCGCTTTCTAGCTACAAAGAGACACTTCAGGCTCAGGTAAACCACTTTTAAAGTGCTCTACCTGTTCCAGCAGTAATACGCTTGGATTTGCAGATCAAAAGTCATAAATGTGTAGATTTGTCCGTTTGTAGTGCGACATGGCTCCAGCATGCCCCCTGATCTCAGGCACATTACAAAGTGCAGTGGGTGCTTTGTAAATTGCCTAATACTGGAGTGCGCCTGATTAAGAATATAGCGATCAGGGCTGCGCCAGTTTTCGGGGTGAAAAGACGCCAGACTTCTGGTGCAGCCCCATACATACATGTCGCCCTAAATGTTCAAATCACCCTCCTTTTGCCATTTTTGCAAATAAAAAAATAAAATAATAAAAAAGTTACACACATCTGGAATCGCCAAAAAAGTCTGTTCCATAACAATACAACATCAATTATCCCCTACCGACCAACAAAAGTCCCCACGCCAAAACTGCGGTTTTTTGGTCAGTTCCCGTCCTTAAAAAATTGGAATAAATTTAATCAAAAAAGTTGCTTACATTCCAAACTGCTAGCAGTAAAATGTACACTTCAGCCTACAAAAAATGCACCCTCACTCAAGTCGGTAGGTGTTAGTACAAAAAAGTTATTGGTCGCAGAAAATGGCTGCCGCGGCGCAATTTGCAAGAATAGAAAATGTTTGTAATTTTTTTTATGGTGCCAAAGCATAACGGAAACCCTACATGGTTGCTGTTGCCGGATTTGTATCAACCTGTAGAAGACAGATAACACATCATTTTTACCGAAGATTGAACATGGTAAAAACAAAACTCCCGCAAACATGGTGCAATTACGTTTTTTTTCACATTTTGCCATACTTAGAATTTTTTTGCAGTTTCCAAGAATATTCTATGGTAATATGAATAACATCAGTAGAAAGTACATCTTGTTCCGCAAAATAAAAGCCCTCATGTGTCTATGTAGATTGAAAATAAAAGTTATGGCTCTGGGAATGTGAGAAGGGAAAAACGAGCGTGACAAACAAAAAGACTACGTCAGAAAGGGGTTAAAGCAGAGGCATCAAACTCAGGCCCGCAGGCCAAACTATACTTTGGCATTGTACAGAGGAGAAGAGGAAGACATTTTATTTCACATGTGTTTATAGTATTCCAGATTAGATGTTTAAGTAAAACGTAAGTTTATCTCCTTATGAAAAGGTTCAGTATGCTACTAAATTTAACAGACCCCTAATATCCTAAAAAAAATTGCAGAATATTCAAAAATGACACCAAAATAAAGTAGATATATATTATATGCTAATTATTTACTATTTTTGGTATGACTGTCTTACACAAAGAAATTTTTAAACTTTGAAAATGGTAATTTTTTCCAAATTTTCACAACATTTTTATATTTTTTTACAAATAAACTAGGACTGTATTGACCAAAATTAATTACTAACTTAAATCATGTGTCATGAGAAAACAATTTCAAAGTCAGATAGATAGGTAAAAGCATTAAAAAGCTGGGGGCGTGGCTTGCTGCCGAAGAAGATGGCCGCTTGAGCTCTGCTCTCCTGAGCATCACTGCATCACTGGGGGCAATCCTGGTCCATCCTGGCGAGGGGACGCAAATATAAGAGCCCAGTCACAGGAAGAACATCTAGGACCCAGAAGACCTCAGTTGGGCCACTGACTAAGTACCTACATCGGGTACCGCCGCCTCCCTGCTCCCGGCGGCCTGCAGCAAGGAACGCACCGGCAGCTGCGGGATTGACCGGACCTCGGTACCAGCAAGTACTCCTGCCAGGGGATTCCGGCTACTTGTACAGAGACAGCGGCGGCTCGCATTCTCCGCAGAGGCTTATCGCGCTACAGATACCGCCGCAAGTGAGTTCCCCGCCGCCACGTGGAATCCCGGAAGCGCCGCCATCACCACCGGAGCGGCGCAGCTCCGGGCTCTTACTACCGGTGGAACGCTCCGGGCGCACTGTGGCCCTGCAACATGTGCCGCACCGGCTCTCAGTCAGTGATACACCCTCGGGGACCAGTACAACGGGACTTTGGGCACATCGCCACAGCTACAACCAGGTACTGTGCCCTGCTCTGAGAACTTTACCCTGCCTGGGGTCCTCCCTGCACGGCCCACTAAGCTCACAGCACAGGGGTCTCCCTCCCCCTTCCTCAGCTCTCCCCTCATTTAACCTTCTCACAGAGAGGTCTCAGCAACAGGGATCTGACTGGGACGCAGGAGCTGATATCATTGGGGTCCCTTCAGCTCTCAGCCCACTGAAGCGCAGAGTGCTCCCTTCTCCACCTTTAAAGTGCGGTGGCCTATTGCCCTGGCGCCAGTGTTCTAAAACTGATGCTCTCCGGTCCACAGAGGATATCCAACCCGTGGCTTCTACCCTACAATCTTGCACTGGCCAGTGTCCCTTTGCTAACCACTCCTTCTGTTTCACCTTCTGTTTCACTCCTTCTGTCCAGGTGCTCTCTCCTGCAATAGGGACCTCACTGCCGGATGACATGTCTTCCAAAATGCAACCTACAACAAAGGGACATAAAAATACCTCCACCTTGTCGCCTCATGCTGCTGCCCAGGCAATTCCACCCGATACTGGGGACCTTCACTCTGATGATGAAACTGCTCCTTTGGACAACTGGATCTCGTCCCCTGAGTCTATGGGAGATGCTAGCGGCGCTGCTGAGCTTCCTTTATCCAGCACACCTGATTGAAAATCATATCTCATATCTCTCCCCACTAAGGAGGACTTTAAACAATTAATCGCTGAAGTCAAAGCATGTAGGGTCAAGATTGCTGCAGTCAGGAGAGACATACGTCAATTAGCTGGTAGGGTGGACACTCTTAAAACCGCACATGACGACACCCGCCGTTACGTCTCTGACATGCAGCTCGCTATGGCGTCACAAGCTAAGTTATTGCGTGAGACCAACAAGCATCTGGAGG
The DNA here is from genome assembly GCA_025379985.1 of Phyllomedusa bahiana. Lineage (NCBI taxonomy): Eukaryota > Metazoa > Chordata > Amphibia > Anura > Hylidae > Phyllomedusa > Phyllomedusa bahiana. Next base: position 16,386 of record JAODAL010047365.1, read on the forward strand.
ATCTAGACAACAGGGGCAGACGGAATAATATAAGGATCAGGGGCCTCCCGGAAGCTGCATTAAATGAGGACTTGCACCAGATTCTGGGGACCATATTTAATGGACTGCTGGGTGAGCCTACTACTCATAACATCAAATTGGACCGCACTCATCGGGCCCTTAAACCAAAGGGTCCGGTCTCCCGTCACAGGGACGTGATCTGTTGTGTCCATGATTTCCAGCTGAAGGAGAAGATTATGACCAAAGCCAGATTACTGCGCACAGTGACACATCAGGGAGTTCATCTTCAGATATTCCCAGATCTCTCTTGGATTACTCTGCAGAAAAGGAGACACCTGCGACCTCTATTGGATACCTTGAAAGATCGTAATATTGCATATCGATGGAGGTTCCCTTTTTCTCTCTTAGTAACAAGAAATGGACGCTCTGCAGTACTTCGAGATTCTGAAGATCTTCCAGATTTTTGTGCTACTCTGGACATTCCTGTGCATAATTTGTCTAACTGTGATCCGGTTGTCCCACCCCGGCTCCAGATTGGCAACGTGTTCACTCTCAGCAAAAAAGATGCTGCCCTCGAGACCCTTCAAAGTCTCCTCTATGTCGTCCTGCATTCACAGGGACTTGATTGATTGACGGGTGGGGGGATGATGGAGTCCCCTTCCGGTTCTTTCTTTGGGTCATACTGAGAGTATGGTAGTAACTGCTCTCATGCTTATCACTTTTATTCAGAATTTCTCTCCTCTCAGGTCAGAGATTGTGTTCATTTTATATAATTGTTGATTTGCTCTGTTTTCTCTCTTAGGGCTATAGTTTTTCCCCTTAGCTATATATTTTTATTAGTGTGGGATTGCCCCCCCTTTCTCTATAGGCAATAGGCAAGGTTTCTTGCATTTGCAGTTTATTATCAGTGATTGCTCTCGAGTTTTGACTCTAGGTCTAGTTCACTTCGGTTGTACTTTGCTGCCCCCCAGAGGCAGTTATTGGTATTTGTGATAGATTCAGTTCATATTGGCTGTAGAAGTATTCAAGTTTAGATTTTCTAGTACTTCTTGCCTCTCCGGAACTTATACAGTTCTGGTATTGGTTAAATGACATGTTTACGATGTTGTGTGTTGTCCTGTCTTGTCTTGTGTTTTCCTTTCCTCTTGTTTCCATGGATGCTTCTGATCATTACAGATTTGTTTCCCGTCGCGGATGGGTATGTTCCCTTTAACTTTCTAATTTGCAATCCAGCTACATAGGGGGTTTCTGTCTTTTAAAATTCCCCAATGTTAAATAATGTCACTTAATGTTAAAGGGTCTAAACTCTAATGCCAAAAAACGGGTTTTGCTTAAATGATCTTAAACGTGAGCCGGCAATATTGTCCTTTTTACTCATTTTAAAAAGGAAGGGAATTTCAATTTTTGTCAAGCACTTATTTTCCAGTACAGTTATATTGCGTCTCAAGAAAAGGAAAAAGGCCGGGGTTGCTATTCTCATTTCTAGGTCCTGTCCTATACAGATTCAGTCTGCATTTTCTGACCCTAGGGGTCGGTTTCTAATTTTAGAGGGGATCTTGACCGGTACAACTATTACGTTATGTCACGCGTATTTACCCAACACTGGGCACCCTGCCCCTTCCCCTTAAAAAGGGCCTTTTTCCCCTTCGCCTCCGCGCCTCCCCCCCTCCCCAAAAATTATTATAGGGGGAAAGACTTTAATTTTGTTTTTTCCGAAACTTACGAAAAATTTAAACAATTACTCCAAACACTTCCTCCCCGGGCCAAAGGGCGTTGCCCTCCCGGGGGGTTTTTCCGTCAACTGACTGACGTTCCGTTTGTTTATCTGTGGGCATATTTCCCCCCCGTCGGACAAGGTTTATATTTTCTTTTTCGAGCCCGGGAAACCAGTCGCATTCTGAATAGACTATTTTTTTTGGGAAAAGGGTTTTCTAGCTTTTAAATTTAGGGAAGGGCCCTGAGGTGGGCTCAATCACATGGGTCGACCACGCCCCAATAGGCCCTCACACAACTTCTAGGAATCTCTCTTTGGGGAAATGCCCACTGAAACTCAACGAATCTATCTCAAGAACCCTCAGACTAGGGAAGAGTTGCGACAACATGAAAAAAAGATTTTTTTGGGAGTTTAATTTTCAGTCTCGGGAAAGTTTCCCCGGGCTATCCAGGGAAGCTCTTAAAGGGGTGTTTCCCGGGGGAAAAGTAAAGCATTTTTTTCCCCCGCTTGAAAAAGGAGGGGGAAATTTCCCCAAGAAATGTTTGCCTTTCTCGGGGGGGGGTTAAAGGGGGGGCTGGGGTTGGGGGGAAACAAAAATTAAGGGGGGAAAAATCCGACTAAAACCAAAACCCTTTTTGGCCCCAGTTTACTGATTTACGGTGAAAGCAAAAACCCGGGAGATGCATGCTACTGAAAATTGTTGGTTTTTTCCCCCAACATAAAAAATTATAAAAGGGGCCAACAAACCTCACTCTTTACTAGAAAAAATGTTCGTGATGAAACAGCTCAGTCAGCCCCCCCAAACTTTTAAAAATAGGGCCGGGAAATTTCCCGTGTTTTTACCCCCAACTCTGAAAGGGGGGCCCCTTTTTCCATTCTTTTTTTTCAAAGGGCGGTAAACCACCCAATGCCCTCCCTTTCCCCTGACTCCGGGGAAAGGGAAGCCTTGCGGGCAGAAATTAAAATTTTTTTTTTCTTTTTTTTAACCCTTCCGGCTTGGGCCCCCAAATGAGGGTACCCGTTTGAACCTCCCGAACTGAGGGGGAAAAATTTTTTAATACTATGAGGGAAGGGGTTTACTTTTGACTATCGCCCAACCCGGGTCGATGGGTAATTCGGTTAATCAAAAATTTTGGACAAACAATTAGGGGGCTAAAGGGGAAAGGGTGGAGTTTTGGGATCACAGGAAAACCCCCGTGTACGGGGTTTAAATTTTAGACGGGGAAAAAGCTCTAGGGGTACCAGAAAAGGGAAAAGCCGCTTCTCCCTCCTGAGTTTCCCCTAAAAAAATTTTAAAGGGTTGGGGGTAAACAATGCGGGGAAATCATTTGTTACGGCTTGAGGGGGGAACCCTGGACCACCGCAGGCGAGGGCGTAAGCCCACCCCAAGAGGTGGAGTCAAAGGGGGTCCCGGGGGGATTCCCCCAGACCCCCGGGCAAAGCGGGATGGACTTGGGGCTGGGGCGGGAGCCCCCACCGGGTCACTCCCAACTGGGGGGGTTTGGGCCTGCGGTGGGGGGCCAAGGGGTTGGCGAGGAAAGGAATCGGCAGTCGGGTTCCGTAGTCGGGGACAGGCAAAAAGGGTCGGGGAGGGGGCGGGCCCCAAACCCCCGTTAGACAGGCAGAATCAGGGCAGGTGGCAAGGATCGGGTCGGAAAAACCGAAAACCAAAAAGGGCCCCTGGTACACGGTACCCAAGACAAGGCTTTCGGGAAACCCCGTTTTCCCCCAAAAAGGCGGGGCCCATTTTAAAGACCCGGGCCCAAAAGGGCCACGGGAAGAGGGGGGGGCCTAAAAAAAAGGGGCAGGGGCCCGGCAAGGGGCCAATTACCGGCGCATGCCCCTTTAAATCTCGACTCCCGGCCCGCGCGCGTCCCTAAGGGCGGCGCCGCGCCCCGCCGAGAACCGAGACGGACGGGGAAGGAGCGGGGCCCGGGGTAAGTCAGGGGGCCCCGGGGCAGGGGGAATGACCCGGCCCCCCCGGACCCGAGGGGGGCCCGCCGGGGGGGCCGCTGGGAAAATCGGGGCACGGATGCCCTGCGACCCGGGACGGGGTGGGCAGGGGCATCCGTACAGTCCCCCCCCCCCCCCTTTGGGGGTCCCCCCTTTCCCCTTTTAGATTTGGGAAAAAATTTTCCGGGAATAATGCGCGGTCCAGGATGTTCTCCCCCGGGCCCCAAAAAGAATTTTCCCTCGGCCCGAACCCTTTCAGCCCAACTAGAAAAAAAATTTCCCCTAGTCCCCTCATACCCGGGATTTTTTAAAACCACAAAGCCCATTAGCTGCATCAGCCAAAGAGGGGGGAGGATGACTGCCTTCTGGAAAAAACGATTAAGGACCAGAGGTTTTAGTAGCAGAAAATGAAAGGATTCGGGAAAACGAAATGGAAGGAGGGACCGGGAGTTTTATGGGCCCCCGGGGTTTTTTCCTTTAAGGGACCTCGAAGGGTCCTACAAAGGGGGGTCCCATTTTTTGTAGGAGGGGATTTTGAGGGGGAAAATTTATCGGGCGGGACAGCCACACCTTATCACCCGGGGGAGAAGACGGGAGGGGGGGCCTTTTTTCTTTTATCTGCCTCCCGCCTTCAGGGGGGGCGGTCAACGCCCCGGAGCAGGGATTGGGGGGGTTCAGGGACCCAAACGGTCCCTATGTCCGGGCCCAGAGTGTCAAAGCTGGGCCCTTTTCGGATGAGGACTATTTGGGGGGGGGGGTGGGCGGGGAAATTTTAACCGTAAAAAAGTAGAAGGGGGGGAGCACCCCGACTTTTGACTCTGGGGAATTATACAAAAATTTCCGCCCAAGAAAGTAATTGGGCCCATTCCATTTTGCCTGCAGACCCCGAAGTGGCGCAGGAACATCCCAGAACTTAATTCACTCTCTCCACCGGGCCATTCGTCTGGGGGTGGGAACCCGGGGAGAAGTCAAGCTTCACCGGGAAGTTTAGCGCAAAGGGCCCGCCAAAAATTTAGAAACAAACTGCACTCCCCGACCCAAGAGTTTTTGGAGGGGGGAACCGGCAGACGGAAAAATGTGGAGAAAAAAAACCCCGGCCAGGCGCGGGGCCGAAGGAAAGACCGTAAAGGGGGACAAAATGGGGCCATTTTAAAAAAACCGGGTCTCCCCACCACCCACACAACGGAAATTACCGGACGAGGGGGTGGGTTTGGGTTTTATAAAAGTCCATACCAACTGAGCCCAAAGGTTGCGTAGGGATGGGAAAGGGGGTGCAAGAGCCCTGCCGCTTGGGGCGAGGACCCCCCTTTTTTCGAGCCCCAAGGAGGTAACCGCCTGGACGAACTTTTTAAAACGCCCTTAGCGAGGCCCTTTGCCCCCAATATTAACCGGGGAAAATCAGGAAAATTTTTTGTGGGCCCCGGGGAGTCCCCGCCACCACGAGCATGCCCCCAATTTTAGGAAACCCCCTACAAGGGGCGGGGCGGACTTTATGTTTCCCCGTGGGACGTTCCGGGGGACGACGGGGGCGGGGGAGAAAGGCGTTCCGGGGGAATTAGGGCCGGGGAAATCGCTTCTTCACCCACCCCCGGGGTCGGGGGCACGGGAAAAGGGCATCCCCTTTCCCCCCCCCACGTTTTTCCCCTCGGCAGGGGGAAAGGGAACTAAAAATTTAAAGCGGGAGAAAAAAACCCAACCACCTACCCTGACGTGGTTTAAAATTTCCGGGGCATTTCCGGGGAAAACTGGGGGGTTTTTATGATCCAGAAAATACAGAGGGGGGGTCCCGGGCCCCCCTTCCACCAAATATCGCCTTCTTCCGGGGGCCAGTTTTTTTTGGCTAATTTTTTCCCGATCTCCAATGGGAATTCCTCCCCCCGCCTGTGAGAAAGTTTTAGAAAAGAAGCCACAAGGGGACTGTTTTGCCTTTGGGGGCCCTTTTTGGGGGAGGACTTTCCCCCAAAGGGCCCACCGATGAGGCATCTACTTCTAGCGAGAAGGGTTTCGCTGGGTCCGGCCGCGACAGGATGGACGCAGAGGCAAAGGGCCCTTTTTTTTGCTTGGTGAACGCTTCCCCCCGGCCCCCGGGAAAGGCCCCTCCGTGGGAAAATTGGGGGTTTTTCCTCGTAAAGGGCCCCAATGGGAGCCCCCCAGCCCTGGGGAAAATGCGGGAAAAAAATGCCGGTAGAAAAAATTTCAAAAAGCCCAGGAACCATTGTATGGGCCCCCGGCCCACTGGGCGTGGCCATTGGGAATACGGCTGACAACTTGGGGGGGGTCCATCCGTAGCCCTTGGTCCAGGATAATAAAACCCCCGGGAAAGAAGGGTGACTTGATGGAAAAAGTGCCCTTCCCTAATTTTGGGATAAAAATGATTTGCTCGTAGGCGCTGTAGCACTTGGGGGGGAAAAGTGAAGGGGGTGAGTCTCCCGGATCAGGAGAGTATATCAGGATGTCGTCCAGGTAGACCAAGACACAAGGGGAAAAGAGAAGATCCCCCGAAGACATCCCTTAACAAACTCCTGGAAACGGCAGGCGCATTACAGATCCCAAAGGCATCACCCCGTACTCAAGTGACCCTCGGTTTTGGTTGAAGGCCGTCCCCTTCCCCCTCATTTGCCCTTGCCCCAACCGGACCAAATTGGGGGGGGGGGGGGCCCTCCAGATCCAGCTTTTGGAAAAAAACCCTTTCCCCTTAAAAAGGGCGAATAGTTTCCCTGACAACGGAAAGGGGACCGTTTTTTTAACCCCGGGTCTTGTTCAGAACCCGGTAGTCGATGCAGGGGCGTAGGGAGCCGTCCTTCTTTTCCACAAAGAAGAATCCTGCTCCCGCGGGAAAAGGGGGGACTTTTTTAAAAATCCTTTCTGTAGATTTTCCCCCGGGTGTTATTCAGACATGGGGTTGAGTCTCGGGAACGGGTAAGGGGGAACTCTTTCCCCCAGAGGGGTGGACCGGGCAAAGGGTTTAATCGGGCCCAATTTATATGGACCATGTGGGGCAAGGGTTTCCCGCCTTTTTTTTTCGGGAAAAAACATCAGAAAATCCGATAGGGCGGGGGGGAGACCCGCTAGAGCTTTAGACGGGAACCCGGGGAAGCGGGAAGCACCGGGCGAGGTGCCCCCCAAAAAGGGGACCCCACACTCGGACCCCCATCGCAAAACTTCGCCCCTCTGCCAGTCAAAACCCCCCGGGCATGTTTCGCAGCCCCGGAAAACCCAATAAAATGGGCCGAGGGAAAAACCGGGGGACCAAAATAAAAAATGACAGTCCCCTTTTATGCAGTGCTCCAATTTGAAGGAACAGTGGCTCCGTAAAGGTAACGGACTAGATCCTGAGGATCTCCCCACTGACGGGGGAGATGGAAAAGGGGTCTCTCCGGAGAAATACGGGAAGAAAGGTGTTTTAGTCACCACGGGAGCGTCCAAGAAGTTTTTCCCAACCGAAACCCGGGGTCCAGGGAAGGCGAAGCTTGAAAGTGGGGCCCGGGTTCCCCGGGTGACCAGGACGGGGATTTCAAGAAAGGAAGGGACTTTCACACCCCCGGGAAAGCCCCTCCCACGTAGCCAATTTCGCTCGCTCCCCGGCCGCCCGGACGGGGTAAGCAACCCCCGAGGGGATGTTCAAAGGGGTGCCACAAATAGAGAATAGGTTTTTTCCTTTCGCCCTTTTGGGCAAGTTTCCGCGGGGTCAGTGGGCTCATCCACAGGTATGGGGCCTTTTTCCCCCGGCTGGCTGGGGAAAGGGGGCGGGAGGCCGTAAAAACACCGGGGCAGGACGGCCCGGCCCCGTGGGGAGGACTGGTACTTTCTCTTGGGGGAGGGTTCCCAAAATCCCCTCTTTCGAAAACGGATATCAATCCGGTTAGCCAAATGGGGTGACCCCCCCCGCTTAAAGAAACGTAGGGGGCCCGGGCGGCGAGGGTATCCCTTTTTCTTTGGGGGGAAACCCTTTTTCCCGAATGTGGCGCACAACCTGAATCGTTTCCAAAGCCTCTCCGATGCAAGTGGGCGGAACTGCCCGGGGTAGTCTCCCAAAGTGGCGTTTTCCCCTTTTTGCAGGTTCAACAGGGCGGTCTCGGGGAGACAAGGGGGCGGGCAGGCTCTTCGAAACACTACGGAATTCCTGTAGGGAAAAGTCACCGGTTTAAACGGGGGGACCCCTCGGGCCCCGGGGGCCCAGAAAAAAAAAAGTTGCCCAGGCCGGGCTTTACCCGAGAGGAGACCCCGAAACCCCGAAGGGCCCCCTTGGAAACTTTCCGAAAGGAACTTTACCAGCCATAAAGTTCCACATGAAGGGAAACACTGGGGGATGAAGCCCCTTAAAGGTTAAAGGGGCCCCTCAACTTTTTTCGGCATGGCCAACGGAGCTTTGGACCCAATGTAACGACTGTCACGGGAGGAACCACTGCAGCCGAAATGCTGCTGCTGAGTGGGGGGATGAGCTGCTGCAAACATGGGGGAAAGCTGCTCCCAAACCCGCGTGGCGTGCTGCGTGATCTGTTTTGTTTTTTGAAACCCCGACGGTGGTGATATTGGCACGCTCGGCAAAGGGCGCCTTGGGGGGATCCATGGGCCGGGAATTTTACTGGGTTTCGGTCTTGAGGTGGATCCGCTGGACCACCCCCAGGCCCATGGCGTAAGCCCACACCCGGGGGGGGAGTCTTAATGTGTCCCCCGGGATTTACCAGACCCGCCGCAAACGGGAAGGACTTCGCGGCGGGGGGAAGGGGCCAACCAAAGGGCCAACCACTGGGGGGGCTTTCCTTTCGTGGCGGCCAAGGGTAGGGGAGGGACAAACGGCGTCAGGCCCCGTAAATTTTGGGGACCCGGCAAGAAGGGCAGGGGGAGGCCCGCTGTGGTTTTGTGAACGGGAGAAAAGGCAGAAAGGGCAGGGCCCGGCGGCAAGGGTCGGGTCCCGGGAAACGTAAGCAGAAGGGTCTGGTAAAAACGGTAGGCAAGACAAGGCTTTCTGGAAAAGCTTTCCCCCAAAAAGGCCCCTGTGCACTAAAGATCCGCCCCCAAAGGGCCCCTGGGAAAGGGGGCTGGGCTAAAATAGGAGCAAATTTCCCCGGCAAAGGCCAATTACCGGGGCACTGTCCCTTTTAAAAACTCAAAACGGGCCGGCGCGCGGCTCCCTAAAGGGGGGGCGCCCCCGCACGGGCCCAGAGACCGGGGACGGGCGGGCAGGACGGGCCGGGTAAGTCACTGGGGGGCCCCGGGGAGCGGGTTTAGGGACCCCGGACCCGAGGGGGGCGGGGCGGGGGGCCGCTCGGGGGGGGCAACGGATGCCCTGCGACCCGGGGCGAGGGTCGCAAGGGGGGATCCGGAAATCAGTCTCAGAAATGGCAGCCCTATGGCACTGCTCTTCCTAGCACCGAAGAGCAGCCCTCTAGTATAGGGGGGTTGGGGAAGGGGGGAAAAAAAAGTTAGTATTGTAGGGATTCTATATGGGAAGAGGGGAAGAATAATTTGTCGCCAGGACCGCCTCAACCGAATGGTTTTCTGTCCCCCTGGGCCAGGGTTGGGCATGGGGTGGACCGGGTGGATAAATTACGGGAGGGCTGGCGATGCCCCAGCTGTTGTGGTCCATGTTGGAACCAATACAGAATACACGGTAGTGGAGGCCCTAAAGAAAATTTTTAAAGAACTGGGCTCAAAGCTGAAGGGAAGGACCTCCAAGGTTTTTTCTCCGAATACTGCTGGTCCCCAGGGTTTCCAGAAAGACAACGGACCAAGTTAAATCATGGCTGAAGTCTTGGTGTAGGACGAGGGGTTTGGGTTTTTAGAGCAGGGGCTGATTTTTCATTGGGGTACAACTTTTTTCTACGATAAATTCACCTAATGGAAGGGGTCTGCTGTGCGGGGAAAGAATTCAGAATGGTGCAGGAGTATTTAAACTGGGGATAGGGGAGGACAATAAAAAAATGAAGGGGTAGTAGGTTAGAGAGGGGCAGACTATTCGGCGGGGGGAAAAGTGGAATGGGGGAGGGAGAAGACGAGGATAAGGAGATCCATTTTTTTGCAAACCAGCATTAAAGATATAAGTACCCAAAATATCCCTTAATCTCACCCCTCTCAAACTGTATAATTAATAATCGCATGCTGTCTAATAAAGGTATAAGTAAAATCCCGGCCATTATCTAAAAGGGTAATGTATAATCCCATGCCATCTACCGGGGAATTTTAATCGAAAACCGCCTCTGAACAGGTAACTTTAATCCATGCGTTACTGACGGGAAAGGGGTTGACCCCATGAGTCAAAATGAAATGTTAGTACAATCCCAAACCATTGACAAAAGTGTAAAACGGGAAAGGAACTTAAAATGTCTATCACAAATCAGAATTTTGCTCCCAAAATGGGGGAACTTGACGCATTGTAGAGGAGCTGATTAAAGTGGTAGTATTGCTAAAACATGGGCTGGACTCCTGCAGATTGGGGGGTCCCCTTTCAGGTTTTAATCTATTTAGGAAAGAAAGAGCGAACAGGAGGGGAGGGGAGTGTGTTTATAGAAAGGATTATAAAAGGGAAAATTTGGAAAGAGGTAAAAAGGGGGAGGCTAAATTGGAAACATTGTGGTGGAAAAACAAGGGGATTAATGCAGAAAAATTATTTTGGTGTAATCTTAGACCCCCAAACATCACTGAGGAGTAGAAGAACGATCATAATAAAAAGGGGGGGAAAACCTCAGGCAGGTACATGATAATAATGGGTGATTTCAATTTCCCAGCATTGAGGGGGTCCGGGTTCTGCTCGACTGAAAAAGGAAGAACCTCAATCTGTTAAGGGGAAATTTTAGGGGCGTTTTGGGAGGAACCCCTAAATGATGCCTGTTGGATTGTCATTTCTAACAAGCAAAAACTTGTCGGAACCCCCACTTTTCGAAAATCTAGGTAACATGACCACAAATAATTTATTTTACGAAACTGGAAAAAAGAAAAAAAAGCGGGAAATTTAAAAACTTTTAAATTTTTAAAAAAAGGGCCAAATTTTGCTTATTGAGGGACGGAATACGGGCCCTAGACCGGGGACAGCTATTAGAAAAAGTGACAAAAAGCGAAAGGGATTTTTAAAAATATTTTGGGGGAAAAAATTATTGCAAAATATTTTCCTAGGGGTAACAACATAGGGCCTAAAACTAAACCAACAGGGTTTCTACCTTCGTTAAAGGCAAAAAACAATAAAAAAGGCCTTTAAAAAATAAAGCGACTGGGCATCAGCCTTGAAAATTACAAAGAGCTTAATAAAATCTGTAAAAAAGTGATAAAAGCAGCAAAAATTCAAAATGAAAGGAAAGTGCCAAGGATACCAAACTAACCCCAGAAATTCTTTAAACATTTAAAAAAGCCAAAAAGCCAAAATCGACAAGTAGGGCCCTAAAAAACCGTATGGGGAGCTGGGCACTGGGGACCAAGAAAAGCAGGGTACAAATGGTTTTTCAGAAGTATTTAAAATAAAGGGGAATAGTTGAGGGGGGGGGAAAGTGCAACTAGGTGGTGCCGTACTGTTTTAAAAAATATCTGCTATTTTTAATTTGGTAGTGTAAAAATCAAAAGAAGGGGTTAAAATAAATGAATGTGAAAAAGGAAAAGGCCCGTGGGGTTTTAACCCCGAGTTTTTTGGTACTGGGTTATATGTGAATGTATTGGGTTTGGTGATGGGGAAGTGAGGGTGGGGCCAAGGGTGTAGTTATTTTTAAAAAGGTTTTAATCTTGAGGTAATTTTAGACATAAGTTTAACATCTGTTGTGGGAAAAATGTTTTAAGGGCTCATTTTGGGGAAAAAACAGGATATGTTGACAAACACAAAATTATTATGATTGCCAGCATGGATTTTCTAAGGACAGAAGCTTCAGACCAAAAATGATTCTTTTTATGAAGAGGGAGTAGAAGTCTGGAAAGCGGGGGAGCTGTGGATATTTTGTTTTTAGACTTTGCAAAGGCGTTTGACACGTCCCGATAACTTTGTTAGGGAAACTAGAATCCTTGGGTTAGAGATAACATGTGTAATTGGATTAAAAACTGGCTGTGGATCGTACTCAAAGTGGTGGTAAATGAATCCACCCCATGGTCCCCGGTTGAGAGTGGTGTTCCGCAGGGCTCATATTTTTTCCTCTCTTATTTTAAAGTATTTATTAACGAAAAATGAAGGGACAATAGCACGGTTTCGATTTTTTCAGAGAACCAACATGGGTATGCAACATGGGAAAATGCTATAAATTCAAGCAACCTGGACACACGATGCTTGGGCATCCCTTTGGGAAAAGGGGTTCAAGTGGAAAAATTAAGGTTTTTGCACTGGGGAAATAATATACAGGCACTAGTCCAGGGGAAAAACTTTGGGAATCGCTTGTTGAGAAAGATCTGGCGTTCTTTAGATCATAAACTACGAACACATGCAATGCAATCAGCTGCCTCTAAGGCCAGTAAAATTGCGTGTATTAAAAAGGGATGGGCTCGCGGGGCAAGGATTCATTCTACCCCCTGTACAAACATTGGGTGCGAAAACCTCACTTAGAAAGCTTTCAGTTCTGGGCCCCATTTAAAAGGATTAATAAGCTAAGAGAGAAAAAGAGACAAAACCAAAATTATAAGGGGGTTGGAGCATCTTAGTTATAGGCGAGGTTAGTAAATTGAACTTATTTAGTCCCTTTAGAAAAAACGGGTTTGGGGACTGATTAATTTAAAAAAATATATAAATGGTCCCAAAAAAAAGTTGGGGAAAAATTATTTCAGTGAAAGCCCCCTCAAAAACAAGGGGACATTCCCTTTGACTAGAGAAAAAAGGATCAAAATTTCCAGGGAAGAAAGAGCGTTCTTCATGCAAGAACTGTAAATCTGTGGGAATAGCCGCCTAGGAGCTGGTCACAGCAGGAACTGTAAGATTTCAAGAAAGGGTTAGATCTACCTGGAACTAAAGAATTTAAGCTCGTACTAGTAAAATTCTGGATCCTGGGGCCCGGGGGCGGTCTGGGTCAGATATAGGGGTTTTAATGGACAGGTTGGTTTTCCTTTTGGGTTTTTGGGCATTAAAACCCGTGGAGAGCGGCTTTTAAATCCTTGTCTCCCCTCCCCCACCCACATTTTCCCCACCCTTGGTTGAATGGTGGACAGTGTCTTCTTCAACCACTAGTAACTAGTAATATCCGTAGTCGATAATAGATTATCGCCCATGCCCCTTTAAAATCTATGGGAAGGAACAACACCTTTATGCTTACCCCAAACGGGGGTGGAGAAGCGGAATTAACATCCACAACAGTCAAATGGATACGTCTACATCTTTTGGGAACACACTAGGTTAAAAAGCCACAGAAAAAAAAACACAGACCATTCACTATCCCCGTCTTGCACCACAGCAGGGCCCTTAAACCCGCAACCCCACAAATTAAAAAAATCCAGAAGGCAGAGATTGAACCACATTTTCTTTAAATGGGCATTGAAACCCCCGTTCGGAACGAGCATGACCCCCAAAACCGCATGCTCCAGATTAAAAAATGCCGGGGGAAAAAAGGTCTTTTTAACCACCATTATTGAACTGGACATTAAATATACTGTCCTTTCGCAGTATACCATTAAACCTGTCTGACCCACAGATTAAAAAGTGCTGAGAAAAGGAAATCTTTGAACCCCCATTTTAGTTGAACGGGGCATTAATATATCTTCCCGTATCGCAGTAGACCATTAAACCGTCTGACCCAAGATTAAAAAGTGCTTGGGGGAAAAGGGGTCTTTCAACCCCCATTTTATTAACGGACATTTACTATATTTTCTGTACAAGTATGAAACCATTAAACCTGTCTGACCCAAAATTAAAAAGGGGGGAAAAAGGGGTCTTTGAACCACCATTTTTTGTTGAACTGGACATTGACTAACCTGTCCTGTAACGCAGAATGACCATAAAACCCGTCTGACCCACAATTAAAAAAATGCCGGAAATAGAGTCTTTCAACC